>CAUYRH010048270.1:0-13910 GCA_963574655.1 Perodicticus potto | reverse complement strand
AGTTGTCTATTTTTTGAGACTTTGGAAAAAAAATAAGAAGTTAACTGATGACTTCATGCTGAGCCTCAGAGTCAAAGCAGTCTATAATGTCTTATTTGACAATGTGAACGTTACTTTCTTGGCATTATTATTACTAATATTGCTTAATATTTTGATGCACTAATTGTCCGTTTTCTTTTCTGAATGTATTTAACTTTGTTCATTCTTTACATGGTTTTTGTTTCTAGTCCTTATCTTAAACATTGTTATTGTTACTAACTTTTAAGCCTTGTAAATTCTGTGAAGGCAAAAAGTGGAAACCTAATTAACACAAGTATGTGTAAAAAGAAAAAAAGAAAAAAAAAGAAAGAAATCTTGCTCTATCCCTCTCTCAGCCGGGTCCAGGGTACTCTCCTCTGGGCCATTGAATTACTCTTTTAATTGACCCCTCCACTTCTCACACTCTCTCCTGCTTCCATTCCTAGTTTCTTCCACATTCCCTGATCTATAGTCTCTAAAGTTAGGTGGGACCTTGTGGATCAGTTCAGAGATAATGTGAAAAGAATATAAATACTCTTTCAGCTCTATCCTCCCCTCAACCCCAGAGGAACTTCTCATACATTAAGTTAGATATAGGAGATTCAGTGGAAGAAGCTGAGATCCTAGGAGTTTGTAGAACAACCCTGGATCCCTGGATGACTATAAGAAACAGACCCACAGTGGACCATAATATGAGCAGGAAAAAAACAATTTTGGGGGGGGTTAAGCCATTAAGATTTTAGGGATTAATGGTTAAGACTATATTAGCCTAATCTGATTAAATAGTTTAGCCTAGTCTATCTAATCTTATCTCCAACATCTCTCTAAGAAACACAATCTGGATACTTCAGAATTATTTTCTAAAACATCTCTCTAATAAATTGAGCTAGCATAATCTTTTCTGCTCTTTCACAGACATCATGTCTGAGATTATAGTTTGGGTTACGTGAACTAAACTTTAACATGATTTGAATAGCCTGAAAAATATATTCTTCTTTTTTCTACACTTAGAATTTCTCTTCTCAAAAATGTGCTTCTTAAAATCTATGCATATATTCACTAAGGTGACTAAATTGCCAGACTTACTGTGTTTTTGTGAATGTGTGGGTTTGTGTGAGCACATGCAACTATGTGCATTTGAAGAGTTATAATAATAATAAAATAAGGTCTACCTAGTAAAAGTAAAGGTTTTACGTCATACAAAAACAGAAACTTTCATCTGTGAACTGGGGTTGTAGCATTTTGATTTTAAAATTATATGTGACTGAACAAAGCAAAACAAAAAAACTTGCATTTTCCCCTTTGCCAGAAGCTCTGGTGCTTTTCTTTTTTTTTTTTTTTTTTTTTTTGCAGTTGTTTTGGCCAGGGCTGGGTTTGAACCCACCACCTATGGTATATGGGGCCATAACACTGCTCCTTTGAGCCACTGGCACCACCCAGCTCTGGTGCTTTTTTTCTGCTTTCCTTTCTATCTAATAAAATCCTATCTTACCATTGAAAAAAGTAAATAAAATTATTTGTGGATGCATTTATTTTAATAAGGAAATACTCTGGTTTCCAATGAAAAGCCAAGCATTACATTCTATTCCACACTTAAGCAGTGTTGCTATACATACTATCAGACAAAATAGTGTCAAGCAAAATATTAAGCAGATAGTTGAATGTCAGTCCTAATTTGTGAAACTGTCTCTGGTTTTCCCTATGGATATGGGTAATGTTCTATGGTCATGGCATTGTTTTGCAATTTTATTTTACTCCAACAGAAGTAGTATAAACAAAACAAAAGACACATCACTATAAAGAGTGACCGTCTATTGTTTTTATAAATTCATATGACAAATCTATATAAATGATCATACACTGTTGGAGTCTGTGTATATAACCATTTTAAGATTTCTAAAAGAAACGTATTTACTGATCCATCAGCATTCTGAAGCATGAAAGTCATTTCCTTTATATCATGTGAGTTGACTTCATGCCTGAGAAAGCATGGAGCCTTAAGGCTCAACTGACATTCGGAACAATCCATCTGCACAGGGCACCATCTGTTTATAGGTACTGCCCATCAAGATATAAGAATCATTATCTTATGAACAATTGCACAGACACCCTTGTCATGTTCCTATTGAGCACCCGAGTAGCAGAAAAATGTCACTTTGTTAAAATATAAATACATTTCCACTTGGACAAGACTATAGAATTTTGATTCCCCCTTTCAGAATCAAAGTTATTTCTTACCAATGCCTAAATTATATGGTAACCAAAAGCCAGGTTTACTTCTTGTTTTTGTTGCCCTTTAAAATTATTAAAAATAAAATGGCCAAAATGGCCATTTGAGGGTACTGGGATATCCTTACACCCTAGACAACATCTTTCAGAGTTTTTACACACAAAAAAGTAGGCCAACATTTGCTAAATTTAATTGAAGAAACAGATGTAGCATCTAAACACAGAATTTGGAATTTTTAAAAATATATAAATATACTGTGTTTAGACTAAAAGAATTGTTTGCTTCCTATCTTGTTTAAGTATAAACACAACGCAAGGAAAAAAAACTAAAAATGATGAAAATCTAGTACTTATTATTTTGGAGTAGGGCAAAAGCAATATGAGCTCTACTGCTTGTGAATATAAAAAAAAATTACCTGTCCCACTCAGAAAATAGGTGGACTAATTATAAAAACATTATTCCTTTTAATGCATATGATCTTTTTTCAAATTTTCCCTTTCACTCAGTTTTGAATTCTTTCTGGGTTTCTACCCCCACATGTGGCAGTAGCCAGGCAAAACTCTTTCTCCTGACTGAGGTAGCATCAGAGGAGGCTTAAGGGAGAGTCAGAACTTCACCACTATCCTGTTTTTAAAAGACCATTTCTGCTACACAGTGTAAGAGAAGGCCACTTGGGGAGCAGAAACTAGGAAGGCACCCCTTCTCCTTCCAAATAGTATGATATCAGCAGAGGCCTAGTGGACAGCATGAATTCCCACCCTCAAATAGCACCAATGGGGAGTATTACACCCAGTATCCCCGCTGGGTGTTAATGAAGGTCAGATGGAGAATAGCACACCTCCTAGAATTGAGGTGAGCTGCCTCTTTCCCTGAAGGAGTGATGACTGAAGATGCCTACTATAACAGAAGGCTCACGTAGCATTCAGAATTTTACAATATAATATGCAAAATGTCCAGGCCTCAAGTAAAAATCACTTGTCATACCAAGAACCCGAGAAATCTCAACCTGAAATGACACAGATGTCGCCATATCTGACAAGGATTTTAAAGTGTTCTTCATAAAAGTACTTCAATAAACAGTTATGAGCATGATTAAAACAAATGAAAGAAAAGAAAAGAAAGCCTTGGTAAAGAATTTAAAGATGAGCCAAATGGAAATTTTATAACTGAAATGTATAAGTCAATAGATGCTTTAACAGTATTACAGAAAGGACAGAGGGAAAAATCAGGAAACTGGAAGAGAAAACAGACATGATCCAATCTGCACCACAGAGATGAAATAGGGGGAGTGAACATCACAGGAACTTGAGAGACTATAATAAAAGATACAACGTTTGTACCACTGGCATGCCAGATAAAAGAAGAGAAAAAGGATGAGGTTAAAAAAGTACTCCAAGAAATAGAGCTGAAATTTCCCCAAGTTTGTTAAAAGACATAAACTTACCGATTCAAAATCTGAGCACATGATAAACTCAAGAATCCATGCAAAGAGACGTCATAGTTAAGTCAAACCATTGAGAGCACCAGAGGCAGGTGGCAGACTGCCCATAGAGGAACCGTAACGACACTGGGTTTCTAATCTGACACCACGTAGGCCAGAAGGAAGTGGCATACTATTTTTCAAATATTGAAAGAATTGTAAGAATTGTCAGTACAAAATTCAATATCCAGTGAATGTATTGTTCAAAATGAAGAAAACATCAAGACATTCTCAGATGAAAAAAAAAAAAAGGTTTTCTTTCAGAAGACAATTAATATATAACAAAAGGTCTAAGTATAACAATCCAAAGACAGATATTCAATGATGAATGAAATTCACAACTGAACTATATGCTGTTTACAAGATACTCTCTTCAAATATAAAGATACATATGGGTTGAAAATAAAGGATGGCAAAATATATACCATGCAAACAATCAAAATAGAGCAGAAGGGACTATATTAGTATTTGATAAAATATACTTTAGAGCAAAGAAAATTACCAGGTAAAGAAAGAGATATTACTTAATAATTAAAAGATCAATCCACCACGAGAATGTAGCAATTCTAAGTAAGTATGCATAAACCAAAGAGACCCGAACATGTGAAGCAAACACTGAATTTAACAGAGAAATGGATAAGTCCACAGTTAGAGACTGTAACTCTCAACAATTTATAAAAAAAGATTAAAAAGTCAATAAGGACATAGAAATCAAAAACAGCATCAACAAATAAGATTTTATTGACATTTATAGAACATGGCACGTAACATAAACAGAATACGTTCTTTTCAAGTGATTATAAAACATATATCAATATCAAGTCTATGTTGGTTTATAAAATGTCAACAAATTTAAATTAATTGAAACTATGTAGAGTGTTCCTTGACTATAATCGATTTAAACTAGAAATCAATAACAAAAATATGAAAGGAAAATCCCTTTGTACATGGAGACTAAACAACACATGCCAAATAGTCCATGGTCACAGAAAAATCTCTTAAGAGAATAAAAAAAAAAAAAGTTGAATGAAATGAAAATCAACATTCTTCCACTGAACAGGCACAATGTAGGGTGCATGACACACCTTTTGGGTGCAGAACATAACTGTAATAGGGACTCTACCTTACAAATTCAAATATTGTGATTTGGTTGTTCGTATGCTCACATTAACCTGAAATTAAAAAAAAGAAATGTAATACATCAAAACTTTTTGCCACACAGATAAAACCGTGCTGAAAGGGAATGTCATAGCACTAAAAGTTTGTGATAGCAAAAACAAAAATTTGCAAATCACTGTACCTTTTATGAAGTTCATAGTACCTGATAGTTAACCTAGACAAATAAAACACCAAATCGAGAGTGGCCATAAAGTTCATGTCCAATTTAAACCAGTTGACTGTTTTAAAACAGTCATCTATTTTAAATTGCACACAGACTTTAGGGCCACCCTGTAATAACAAAACTACAAGCCCATGATACTTCACGAATATAAACGTAAAAATTCTTAACAAAGTATAAGCAAATACAGATCAGCAATATATAAGAAAATGATGTACCAGGACCAAATGGAATTTATTCCAAGGATGCAAGACTGGTTCAACATTTGAAAATCATACAAAGTAATTCACCATATGAATAGGCTGAAGAAGAAAGCCACATAATCACATTAATTGATGCAGAAAATCACATTTGACAGAATGCAACATCCATTCATGATTTTTAAAAACTCTCAGCAATCTGGGATTAGTGGAGAAACTTCTTCAACTTGATAAAGAACACTGATGTAAAATGAGAAGAGAAGGGACAAAATAACAGAGGGTCTTCAAGGGGGCGGGGTGGGAAGCCCGGCCTAGCCTGCTGAACAGGGAAGTCCAGACGCCCTCCCCCCCAAAAAAGGAAAAGAATGTGGATATGAAGCAACCTAGGTAACCAATGACCAATAGAAAAAGTCAATAATCCCTGGAAGCACAGAGGCCAATGATAGAGTTGGAACCAATTTCAAACTGAAAGGAAGACGATTTATACTTGCACACTGCCTTGCGTCTCCGTCTCTCTCACACCTTTTTTCCAAATCTCTTTGGAAGTGCTCTCAATTTTCCCTTTGTTCTTAAATAAAATTTCTCTTTGTTACACTAAAACCTGCGCAGGTTACTTTCCTTTCTATTCATGCTGCCTGTGCTGCTCCTGTTTTCTTTTCAGTTTCCACTCACTTTTGCATTCGACTCCCTCCATGCCTGGGCTGAACTTTCTAGCTCAGCCGGGTAATCAAACCAGATCAACTGGGTTTGGGGGACCAGGACCTCCGACCCCCAACACAAAAATATCTATACCTGAAATCATACATAATGATGAAAGACTGAATGCTTGTTCTCTAAACTCAGAACAAGGCAGAGATACTCCCAACCCTTTCATTAAACATAGTACTAGAAATTTTACCTGATGTCATAAATTACTCAAGAAAGAGTAATACAAGGTATGTAAATGGGAAAGGAAAAAATAAAGTTGCCTTTATTGCAGAAGACATGATGATTCACATAAAAAATTATGCTCAGTAACAGAAGCTGATCTCAAAAGATCAAATACTGTATTATTCCATTTATATTACCTTCACAAAATAACAAAACTATAGGAATAAATAACAGATTCATGATTGCCAGGGATTAGGGACGATGGAGAAGAAAGGAGAGAGGAATGACTATAGAAGCCAACGTGAAGAATATGTTTATGTTAAAGGAACTTTTAGGTCTTTTGATTGTGGCAGTGATTACATGATTCTGCACATGGGATAAATAGCATAAAACCATGCACACGCAATGGCAAATTCTTGTTTTTATGTCTTACTATAATTATGGTTTGAAGAAACTAGGGAAGGAGTACACAGGACTTCTCTACAGTGTTTTTGTAACTAATTTCAAAAATATACAGCCAAAAAAAAAAAAAGCCACAAACTAAAAGACATTTGCTACTAATATAAGTAACAAAGAATGATTATATGCAATGTATGAAGAATCTAAAAATTAATAAGAAAAACAAACAACCAAGTAGAAAGAGTGCAAGGGATTGGCAGATTTCAAGGTAGCTGAATCCTAAAAGTCGAGATTTCAGGTAACTGTCTGTGTGCTTGGTTCTCGGGGATCATTTTGGTCAAAGAATAAACAGACACCCAAAGTAAGACAAGTGGGAAACAAAGTTTATTGAGGAAGAGAAAGACAGGTTTACAGAATAAGAAGGTTTACACAGCAAGATACATTTGCCTTCTACAGCAAATGGGCCTCCTCTGGCACAACAAAAGTGCAAAGAAGCCTGGGTTATGGCAGGTGGTTCTGTTTTACACCGCCTGGGTTAGGCCAACCTTGTGATTCAGAGGTCGCCTTACTGTACATGCCTTCTTCCCATGAGCCTCTCCAAAGAGGGTGGGGCAGAGTGCAGACCCCATGTAGATTTAAGCTAATGACATGATAATTAGTCTTCAAGCTGTTCACTTGAAAGACTCTATTATACAGGTGTCAATAGGCCCATGGGCTAGAGAGCCCCCTACATCCTTTTGCAGTTGGCATGCTAAATTATTTTGTTGTTTTTTTTAAGAGTTTCACTTTGACACTCTCTAGAATGCTGTGGTGCCATAGCTCACAGCAACCTCTAACTCCTGGGCTTAAGCAATTCTCTTGCCTCAGCCTCTCCAGTAGCTGGAACTACAGGCGCCCATCACAATGCCCAGCTATTTTTTTGTTTGTTTGTTTAGGAGGCCCTGGGCTGGGTTCAAACCCACCAGAGGGGAAACAAGTGGCCGGTGCCCTAACCACTGAGTACAGGTGCCCAGCCTGGCAGCTACATTCTGATGGGTAAATGATAAAGTGTTCCCTCCCCAGAAGGAAGCAATAGGATTAAGGTGAGATAAGGTCCTGGGGGCCTCGCCCTTGTTTTATTTTTTTTCACCCCCGACCCCAGGAGAAATGGATTTCTAGCTATCTTCGTAGCCGGATGAAAGAAAATTCCTGGAAGAGGAAAAGAAACTGGAGGACATCATTAATTCACCACTCTTCATTAATCTATGCAGTGCTTCCTGTACATTTGGAAGGTTCCATTGATTAAAAGCATAAAATTCTCTCATCCTATAAATGGAAAATTGCACACATAGATTTGCTGATAGAGTTATTATCATGTGAGTTCTTCATTTCATTCTCTTTCATAAAATATTCAGATTTTAGAATAAAAATTACTTTGATCAGTTCTTTGAAATACTAAGCCTCAGTATATACCATAACACCATTTCTAAACTAATAATATAGAAATCAGAATCTCCTGCTTCCTAACCAGTTAAAAACACCAATAAATAGAAAAAAACCACCTTATTTAATTTATCACATAAATTGCGTGTATAGACATTGGAGTAGGTGTTAAGAGAGGCAAGTTTACAGAGCTAAACAAAACTGCAGTCTAGCCAGTATAAACAGAGCTCTGTAACTCAGACTGACAAGGGACTTTTTTAAAATCGATTTTAGGTAGTCATTTTGAGCAACAATTCCATGATTTCTGCCTCAATTCGACCAAACCAACAAGCATGTCTGGTTCGCACCTGAAGGAACATAAACTTTCTACTAAGGTGCCAAAGCCACTTTCTATTATAACTAGATATCTCTCAGAGCTCAAGATGGGTGTAGAAATAAATCTCAGCACAAACCAAAGAAAAGAAATGTTACACTCAACAAACTTAATCGATTTGATTTTTAGTCTAGCTTCATACCATACCTGAGGTGAATACATAGTTTCTGTAATAGTGCACATTTCCAGGAAGGAGCATGCTCAGAAATAAAGAATTACGGTTTTTTTCTTTTTTGTAGGGGCAGAATGGATTTCCTTTAGGAACCTAGGTCAGCAAAATCATTCCTGAACTGTCTGAGCTGTAACGCATCTTCCTAGGGCTGTCCAATTCAGGGTGTGCTGGGGTCACAGAGTTAAAATTTCTTTCCTTACAATGGCAGATTTTTTACTATGGTATTTGAGGTTTAATAGCATTCACTCAAGAAATAGTCTTAGAGGATTAATTTGTAGCAGAAAATATAAGATAAAGGCAGCATCATTTGGCATCTTTAGAAAAAAATAGTATTTGTTTTATTAATAATAGAAAAACTGGAGTGTATCAGATGTCTGAAGTTTTACATACATTGAATAAACTGATTTTAGCTTAATATGAGTTTCCTTACATTATGCAACAAATGAATCCCTGGCAGTATTTTTGAAGAATGGGTTTCCCAATGTATGCGTACATTCCAAGGAATTTTCACTGGAGTCTGTACCTACTGTAAGGGAAATATGCATGTAATATAGCATTTCATAATTAACTACAATGGATTCCAAAGTAAAGGTCTTTCATAATCAACAACTTAGTAGGATAGGCTGGAAAATCGGGCTATAGACTGTGGTTTGAGAATATGGAGGATATTATAGGAAGTGAAATAAGCCAGGAACAGGAAACACCACACTCTCACTCATATGTAGAAGCTCAAAAAAGTTGATTTCATAGAAATAAAAAATATAACACAAGACACTAGAGGCTGGGAAGGATAGCAGGGACATAGGCATAGGGAGAGAATTCTTGCATGACACGAAATGACAGCGAGATGAGAGGAATAAGCTGTAGTGCTCCGTAGCACTGTAGGATGACTATAGTTAACAATAACACACTACATAGTTTGAAATAGCTAAAAGAAGAATATTGATGTTCTCAACACAAAGAAGTGAATGTGTGAGAAGATGGATATGCTAATTACCCTGATCTGGTCACTATACATTAAACTCATGACAGCATCACTGCATACCCCACTACTATACAGAATCACTCTGTCAATTAAAAAAAATTAAATTAAAGAGAAAAGAGAAATGTATCTACAATGAGCACAAACATACTTCACGTGAATAAAATTTTTAGCATGAATATGAGGAAATAAAGGTAATTAGACTGATACCATTGGTTAAAAAAAGAAACTATAAATTAAATTCAAAGGATCAGTGGCAAACCTTTCCTTCTCCCTACCTAAATATCAAGGACTCTAATAAATTCCATCACCTACTTTCTTTGTTATTCACAATAGTGACCAATTCATGTTATTAAAAGATGATAATCAAGCAAAAGAATCATTTCAGTGTAATTAATCAGTTTCCTACTTTTAAGATTATTAAAGTTTTTCTTATTTATTTGCTTTTTTACATACTTCTATTCTCCATGTAGGAAAAGAGTATTTCAGAGAAAGCTATACAATTTAATAATCCACATAAGTTAGTACTACTAAATGTTAAGAAGATACTAATGTACATAATAACTTTTATGATAAAATAGATATTTATTATTTTCTGATTCTCTTATTATAAATATATTTAAACTAGTATAGTTCCTACTTTGATATGTTTCTTTTTCTTGGTGCAAGTATGATATACTTTTATTTTATTTAGTTTTCTACCTTTGACTTAAATGTTTACTTTAACATTATTTTAAAATCCATTTGTTTTGAAAAGCCCTATTACTTGCTATAATCTCAACCATGAAAACTAAAGCATTTCAAAAGCAGGTAAGAAGAAAGAATGAGCGTTATGTTCTGAGATAACAGCAAAGAATTAAATGAATTTTATGGCTGTAGCAAAACTTTTCTTTTAAAACTGAAAAAATGTACTTACATCAAACTATATCATTATAATCAAATATAGCATTATTATATTGAATATTAACATTGTACATCAGGCAAGACTTTGAAATTGCTGAAATGTATTAAGAGTCAAATGACAGGTCTGACAAAATCTACTGCTTGTGTGCCTTCAACTATACTGCCTCATCACAAACTGAAAGAAAAATGTATCACATGAGATAAAGAATAAAAAGAATGAGTCCAAGTGTTATTATCTTGTCACTTTCTATATACTCAGGCCTACTCATTCTTTTAAATGAAGAACTAGAAATGTTACAAACTACAGCCAGTTTCTTGCTAAGTCTTATCTTTTAATTTACTCTCTGTCTTTGTGATCAGTCCAAGTTCATACCCTCAAATTAATTTATACATTGATAATGCTATTAATTATCTATCTTAGAACCCTTCTTAGAAGTTCTTGTTCACCAGACAGCAATAGCTATTCAATATCTCTATTTGGATATCTCAGGAACTCCTTAATTTTATTAATAACATATCAAAAACCGAACCAAAGCTTTGCTTCCTAAATAGCATTAACTGTCTCTAGTTCTCTCTATCTCCACTGCAAATACTTCAGGTCAATCTTTTACCAACTGTCACCAAGTATACTATGACCAATAACCTTCCACTGGTCTCCCAGACTCTGTTCTTGACCCTGTCCTAGCCATTCTTCACTCAACAGCCAGAAATACCATTTTTAATGACCAAAAAAAAAAGACCTTGTGGAATCAGAAGAGGTCAAATGTATCTTGTACTACTTTAAAATAAAATGATAAACAACTGGATAATAATGAACAGAGATGTTGACAAGCATTGACCTTGTCAATGGTTATACTGACCGGGTCAGATTCAGTAAAGTTGTAGGGATATAAGGCAGACTGGACTGAGATGGAGCAAGTGAGAGGTATGAAGACAACCATTTCAAGGAGTTTAAAAACTGAAATGCGGCAATAGCAGCATTAAAATATTGGGTCAAGAGAGGAACTTCTGAACATGCAAGGTAACAGAAAATAGTTGTGTGCTCATGGACCCATCATTCTCCAACAGGACAGAACCAGAGAAGATAAAAAATTCAGGCTTCTATTTTTGAGTGGAAAATTTTTAGATTAACTCTGTGGATTATGGAACATTTCTTCATGCCCTGTAAACAAAACTGTAGTTAACAAGGAGTGAGGTTTTCTGACCCTGACCAAGGGTAATGAATTCAAAATACCCAGCTGTTTGAAACAGACTTTCACTGACCATTCTAACGAAAAGGTATTAGGGAATGATCATGGCAAAACTCTGCAGGCTTGTGAACACTGATACTCGCCCCTTAATCAATTAAACAAATTAAAGTAAGAGATAATAACTTTTGACCAAACAAAGTGTCCAGAAATCAAATTTCCTCACATTTCTGAGTAAAGACGTTTGCTGTACTCTGAGGTGTAAGTCTGACATGACTTATCCCACCACATGAAAGTCGTATAAAAACGGAGGGGATGCAGGGAAGAAATAGGGATGGCTTTCCTAAAGTCTCTCTACTTGTAACATTCCAACTTCCATGGATTTTCATTTAAAAACTCATACTCTAGAATTTAACTAATTGAGTTTAAAACCCACGTAGACTACAGCATATACTGACAGGGTAATTTTAAGCAATCATCATTCTAGAAAGATTAGTTTTCTTTGCACCATAGAACCACAATTATAGGACATTTTAAGATTTAAATACAGCATGAAAAATACTTAGAAAAATAGGCAGTATGAAATAAGTACTCAGTGATAATTATTATTATCATTATTATTCCAAGCAACAGGAATAAAATAAAGCAACAGTAAGTTAAATCCGTCAGCCACTAATAGAAAGTGTGTGCACACTTGTGTGCGTAGGAAGTAAGCACTCCAATTTGTACAAATAATCAACACATTGAATCCCATAATGACATAAATGTATTCATGATCTATGTACAAATGACTTTATAAAAAAATAAATTAATAAAAAGCTAAACTTATAAACAAATTGACTCCCATTACCATCATTTCTATCAACATTATTTAGAGGGTTTTAGTATAATAGGTAAGAAAAAGAAGTAACAAACATATATATTTGAAGGAAAAAAATAAAATTGTCTTTATTGGGGATAACGTAATTGCTTATTTACAAACTGGAAAGCTACATAAATTTAGCAAGGTGACAGGACATAAAATCATCTCAAAAGCAATCATTTTCTAGATATTAACTGAAAACAACAGAAAATAAAACTTTAAATACCTGTCATTAAAAATAAAATTAAATATAAAATTTTATGTATAGGACTTAGGATTAAATTTAACAAAACATATTCAAGACCTCTATACCAAAAATAGTACAAATATTTTTTAAAAGAAATTAAGCAAGCTAAATAATGGAGAGAGATGACATGTTTACCAAATCAAAAATACAATATTTATAAAATGTCAATTCTCCCAAAATTGAGCTATAGATTAATGCAATCCCAGTGAAAACCCTGACATTTTCCATACTAGCAAAAAACTCATCATAGAAGTATACAAGTGCCTAGAAATTGATCCTCACTGAAATTAAAATCAATTTTCAACCAAAGAATTTTTTTTTTCAAAAAATAATGTTGGGTCAACTGGATAAATATATGAACAGAAAACAGAATTCTGATCTACCACCTCATACTAGACAAAAAGTTAGCTTGAGATGACTCCTATTAAAGATAGCAGCCAAGTGGTTAAAGGCACTAGAATAAAATGTCAAAAAGAATCTTGACATGTCGTTGGTGGGCAAAGATTTACGAGACAGATGGAAAAAAGCAATCAATTAGATAGACTTCATCAAAATTTAAAACTTTTGATCTCAAAGACACCGTTAAGAAATTTAAAAGGCAGGGCAGCAACTGTGGCTCAAAGGAGTATGGCGCCAGCCCCATATGCCGGAGGTTGCGGGTTCAAACCCAGCCCTGGCCAAAAACTGCAAAAAAAAGAAAGAAAGAAATCAAAAAGGCAACCCACCAAGTGGGAAAAAATATTCACAAAACATGTCTGACAAAAACAAGTAACCATAACATACAAATATCTGTTTAAATTATATTAATAATATTTGCATTATTATTAATTTAATTAATAATAATTGCATTAATTTTATATTATATTTATATATTCTGGATACAGGATTGGTCAGATATGCTTTATGACTATAAATATGTAAAAATTTATATATACATAATATTTAAATACTCCATCTCAATGGTATAAAGCAAACTTTTTAATAAAAATAAGCTAAAGCTTTGTGAACCAAATCTTTCTCCATAAATAAAAATACCTAAGTGATTGGCTCGGCGCCTGTGGCTCAACAGGCTAAGGCGCCAGTCATGTACACCTGACCTGGCGGGTTCGAATCCAGCCCCGGCCCGCCAAACAATGACGACTGCAAAAAAAAAATGGCCGGGCATTGTGGCGGGCACCTGTAGTCCCAGCTACTTGGGAGGTGGAGGCAAGAGACTTGCTTGAGCC
>CAUYRH010048269.1:0-39482 GCA_963574655.1 Perodicticus potto | reverse complement strand
TTTTTTTTTGAGACAGAGCCTCAAGCTGTCACCCTGGATAGAGTGCTGTGACATCACAGCTCACAGCAACCTCCAATTCCTGGGCTCAAGCGAGTCTCTTGCCTCCGCCTCCCAGGTAGCTGGGACTGCAGGCGCCCACCACAATGCCCGGCCATTTTTTGATTGCAGCCGTCATTGTTGTTTGGCAGCCCGGGCTGGATTCGAACCCACCAGCTCAGGTGTATGTGGCTGGCGCCTTAGCCTGTTGAGCCACAGGCGCCAAGCCAACTTGGCTATTTTTTTGTTGAAGTTGTCCTTGTTGTTTAGCAGGCCTGGGCCAGGTTCGAACCCGCCAGCCCCAGTGTATGTGGCCGGTGGCCTAACCACTGAGCAACAGGTACCGAGCCCATTTTCTCATCTCTTTTTAGAAATGTTTTCTTTTTAAAATAATTGTGTCACATATTGATTTTTTTGGTTTTTTTCTTAGAGACAGAGTCTCACTTTTATCGCCCTTGGTAGAGTGCTGTCTGCATCACAGCTCACAGCAATCTCCAACTCCTGGGCTTAGGCGATTCTCTTGCCTCAGCCTCCCGAGTAGCTGGGACTACAGGCGCCCACCACAACGCCCATCTATTTTTTATGTTGTAGTTTGGCCAGGGTTGGGTTCGAATCCACCAGCCATTGTATGAGGCCAGCGCCCTACCCACTGAGCCACAGGCACCACCCTCATATATTGATTAACCCTCTCTACAAATAGGTTTTTTTCATTTAAAAAAAACAAAAACAAAACTTGGTAAATGATTTTGGAGATATTACCAAACTAGTCTCCCCTTTCTCATTTTAGTTTATAATTGTACCCTGCACAGTCTCTGTTACCCTTAAGATGGTTTCATTGATTATGTGACTTCCTGTCAAGTTCATACCTGCCTTTCTACTCACAGCTCATACAACAATTGATTGCAAAATAGGATTCTTTTGAAGCAGTGTCTGTTTAAAAAAAAAAAAAAGAGAGATCCCTCTCAGGATGGCTCTTTTTTTTTTAAAGACAGAGCTTCAAGCTGTCACCCTGGATAGAGTGCTGTGGCATCACAGCTCACAGCAACCTCTAATTCCTGGGCTCAAGTGAGTCTCCTGCCTCCGCCTCCCAAGTAGCTGGGACTACAGGCACCCGCCACAACGCCTGGTCATTTTTTGGTTGCAGCCATCATTGTTGTTTGGCGGGCCAGGCTGGATTCGAACCTGCCAGCTGAGGTGTACGTGGCTGGCGCCTTAGCCTGTTGAGCCACAGGCGCCGAGCCAGGATGGCTCTTAAAGTATGCCACCCTGAAGATCTCCTGCTCTCTTCTTGCTGGCTGTTCAGAGTATAGTTTAAGGCAGAGGTTCTCAACCTGTGGTTCGCGACCCTTTTTTAATCACGAAAATACATTTCGGCATTAGGAAGGTTGAGAATCACTGATTTAAGGAAACAAAGGTGGATTAAAATTACAAGATTGTGAAGTATATATTCTTCTGATTTTACAGCTGAATAGGACTCGGAATGGTCATAATTCTCTTAGTAAAGGATTACTAAGAGGTGGTCTAGGGAATTTTTTTTTTTTTTTTTTTTAAAGCAGAGTCTCACCATGTCGCCCTCTGTAGAGTGCTTTGACATCACAGCTCACAGCAACCTCCAACTCTTGGGCTTAAGTGATTCTCTTGCAGCAGCCTCCCAAGTGGCTGGGACTACAGGCGCCCCTCAAAATGCCCGGCTATTTTTTGGCTGTAGTTGTCGTTTGGCGGGTCCAGGCTGGGTTTGAACCCGCCAGCTCCAGTGTATGTGGCTGGTGCCCTAACCACTGAGCTAAGGCCAGGCTAGAGAATTTTTTTTTTTTTTTTTGTAGAGACAGAGTCTCACTTTATTGCCCTCATAAAGTGCTGTGGTGTCACACAGCTCACAGCAACCTCCAACTCCTGGGCTTAGGCGTTTCTCTTGCCTCAGTGTCCTGAGTAGCTGGGACTACAGGCACCCGCCACAATGCCCGGCTATTTTTTTGTTGCAGTTAGGCCAGGGCTGGGTTTGAACCCACCACGCTTGGTATATGGGGCCAGCGCCTTACTGACTGAGCCACAGGCGCTGCCCAGGGTAGGGAATTTTTTGGAACTCACTTAATAACTTAGGTAACTGGAATTTTCTCTATTTTTTTCCAGAAGTGAAGTCTTAGATCTTTTTCCCTGTTAGCTGGTACTGTTTTGTAAATGAAGCATCTGAATTGTTTGTTAGTATTTTTAGAACTCTTCGATATGATAATAAGTTTCATAAGAGAAGACATTTCTCCTGATGAATTGGAATGCTTTGATAAAAAGACTTGTTACATTTTGAATTAATTAGTTATTAATCACTTAATTTGTAGAGCACAAATTTTTGTAATAAATAATCAGATTTTCTGGGCTAATGTATAATTTCTATAGTACTTCATCTCTTCATTACTTTGAATAACCAAAAATTATTATGCAATCAGAAAAATCAGCAGTTTCCATCTACCTTAATTTTTTTCAACCTTATTAGAATATAATTGGCATATAAGAAACTTCACATTTAAAAAATAACCAGGGAAACCACTGTAATGAAGATAATGATCTCATCTGTCACCCCTAAAAATTTTTCCCTGTCCCTGGGCAGTTCCTCTTTCTTGCCCCTTTTTGTCCCCAGGCAGCCATTAATTTGCTGTCACTATAAATTGGTTTACATTTTCTTGACTTTTACTTAAATATAGAGGGTACCCAAATAATATGTACACATTTTAAGAAAGGAAGACACTGTCCTAAAATGGTAATACTCAGGTCACATTGGACTTCTGCAATTACAAGAGGTGCTCAAACATAACTTGTATTCATCTGTTGTTATCAGTATATTTTAAGGATTACCGTTTTAATATAGTTTTTTCCTTTCTTAAAATTTGTATACATTTTTTGTCACCCTCTGCATAATCATACAGTATGCATCCTTTTTTTGGTCTGACTTCTTTCAGTCAGCATGCTTATTTTGAGATTCATCCGTGTTTATTCCTTGTTATTGCTGGACAGTATTCCATTGCATGAGTTATCTGCAGTAATGTCTATATCTGTTGGGCTGTTGTTGGACATACGAGTTGTTTCCAGTTTCTAGTTTCTTTCAAATAAAGCTACTGTGTATGTTCCCGAACAAGTCTTTGTGTGGACATATGCTTTCACTTCTTGGAGTAGATATCTAGGAGTGGAATTGCTAGGTATTTTACCTTCAGAGGTGGTATCACATTAAATTCACACCAGCTTTCCCTGAGAGTTCCAGATTCTTCCTTGATATGGTCAGTCTTTTTTAATTTTAGACTAGTACGGGGTGTCCAGTGTTTTAACTTGTGTCTCCTTAATGACTAATAATGTTGAGCGTATTTTCATGTGCTGTCATCTGTATATTTTTAAAAAGTGCTTCTATCGTTTACTCATTTTTAAATTTAGTTGCTTGACATTACTGAATTGTGAGAGTTTCTTTATACTAGATTTGGTTATATATTTTAAGAGTGTCAGCAGAGAATGGTGGTGCAGCTACTAGAAAGGCTAAGGGTGGGAGGATTGCTTGAGATCCCATGTCCACAAAAAATAGAAAAATTAGCTAGGTGCAGTGGTATGCACCTGTAGTCCCAGCTACTTGGGAAGCTGAGGCAGGAGGATCAATTGAGCCCAGGAATTTGAGGTTCCAGTGAGCTGTGATGATGCCACTACTCTTCAGCAGCCCAGGTGAGAGGGTGGGACCCTGTCTCCAAAAAAAAAAAAAAAAAAAGTTCAATTTAGTATTTTTTCTACCTTATGTTTGTATCATATATAAAAAATCATTGCCAAACTTAACCCTAAGATTTTCTCATAGTTTTACTTTGAGAAGTTTTATAGTTTTAGCTCTTAGGACTTTGATCCATTTTGAGGTAATATTTAAATACAAATTGGTAAGAGTGAGGGAAGTTCTTTTTTGTTGTTGTTGTTAACATATGGCTATCCACTTGTTTCAGTACCATTTGTTGAAAAGCTTATCTTTTCCTTACTGAATTGCCTTGGTAATTTTAATGAAACTTAATGGACTATGTATGTGTAAGTCTATTTATAGACTATAATTTTTGTTTCATTCATAATTTTGTAGAGACAGAGTCTCACTTTCTCACCCCTTGGTAGAGTGCCGTGGCGTCACAGCTCATAGCAACCTCTAACTCCTGGGCCTACGCGATTTGCTTGCCTCAGCCTCCCAAGTAGCTGGGACTACAGGTGCCCACCACAGCGCCCGGCTATTTTTTTGTTTTGAGTTTGGCCGAGGCCGGGTTTGAATCCGCCACCTTCGGTATATGGGGCCAGCGCCCTACTCGATGAGCCACAGGTGCCAGTACTATGGTCTTAAAGCAATTTTAAAGTAAGTCTTGAAATCAGGGAGTATAAGAACTCCAGCTTTTTTTTTTTTTAAGAGTCTCACTTCGTCACCCACAGTAGAGAGCGGTGCTGTCATAGCTCACAGCAGCCTCCAGCTCTTGGGTTTAGGCGATTCTCTTGCTTCAGCCTCCCTGGTAGCTGGGACTACAGGCGCCTGCCACAATGCCCAGCTATTTGTAGTTGCAGTTTGGCCAGGGTCAGATTTGCACCCACCACCCTTGGTATATAGGGACCGTGCCCTACTCACTGAGCCATAGGTGCTGCCCACAACTTTCTTTTTTTTTTTAAATAAGTTATTTTGGGCCAGGCTGCATGGCTCATCCCTGTAATTCCAGCACTTTGGGAGGCCAACGTGAAAGGATTATTTGAAGCCAAGAATTTGAGACCAGCCTGGGCAACAGAGCAGTCCTTGTCTGTACAAAAAATAAAACATGAGCTGGGCATAGCAGCATATACCTGTAGTCTTAGGTACTCCAGCGCTGAGGCCAGGAGGATTGCTTGAGCCAGGGAGCTAGCTAGTTGTTGATGTGTAGTGAGCTGTGATTATGTGACTGTACTTCTTCCTGGGCAACAGAATGCCCTGTAATTTTTTTTTTTGGCTGGAGCTGGGTTTGAACCCGCCACCTCTAGCATGTGGGGCCAGTGCCCTACTCCTTTGAGCCACAGGTGCCGCCCCCTGTAATTTTTTTTTTAAAGTTATTTTGGCTATTCTGTGTTCTTGGATTTCCATAAAAATTTTACAATCAGACTTGGTGCCTGTAGCTCAGCAGCTAGGGCACTGGCCACAAACACCAGAATGGCAGGTTCGAACCTGACCCAGGCCTGCTAACCAACAATGGCAACTACAACAAAAAAATAGCTGGAGGTCGGGGGCACTGGGTCACGCCAATAATCCTAACACTTGGGAGGCCAAGGCGGGTGACTCGCCTGAGCTCATGGGTTCGAGATCAGTCTGAGCCAGGCAGAGCGAGACCTCCTCTCTAAAGATAGACAGGTGTTGTGGGTGCCTGTAGTCCCAGCTACTTGGAAGGCTGAGGCAAGAGGATTGCTTGAGCCCAAGAATTTGAGGTTGCTATGAGCTAAGGGCAAGAAAGTGAGACTCAGTCTCAAAAAAAAAAAAATAGCTAGTTGTTGTGACCTATAGTCCCAGCCACTTGGGAGGCCAAGGCAAGAGACTCATTTAAGCCCAAGAGTTTGAGGTTGCTGTGAGCTGTGATGCCATGGCACCCTACCGAAGGTAACATAGTCAGATTCTGTCTCCAAAAAAAAAGAAAGCTTACAATTGGCTTGTCAATTTCTGTGTAAAAGTCATGTGGGGATTTTTTTTAGTGGGATGCATTGAATCTATAGATAATTTTTAACTGAATTAAGACAGTTAACTTCTTTCCAGTTCGGATGCTTTTTATTTCTTTCTCATTAAACTGGCTAAACCCTCCATTACAATGTTGAATAGAAGTTCTGAGAGTGGACATCCTTGTTATTAGTCCTTATTTTTATTTTTTTATTTTTTATTTTTTGAGACAGAGCCTCAAGCTGTCACCCTGGATAGAGTGCTGTGGCATCACAGCTCACAGCAACCTCTTAACTCCTGGGCTCAAGCGATTCTCCTGCCTCCGCCTCCCAAGTAGCTGTGACTACAGGCGCCCACCACAACACCCAACCATTTTTTGGTTGCAGCCGTCATTGTTGTTTGGCGGGCCCGGGCTGGATTCGAACCAGCCAGCTCAGGTGTACGTGGCTGGCGCCTTAGTCCCTTAAGCCACAGGCGCCGAGCCTAGTCCTTCTTTTTAAAGGGATAAAGAATTCAGTCTTTTACCATTAAGTATGGTGATAGCTACAGTAATCATTTAAATAGGTTTAGGGAATTCCTTTCTATTTCAGTTTGCTTAGTCTTTTTCTTTTCTTTCTTTTTTTTTTTTTTTTTGAGAAATAATCAAGCTGTCGCCCTGGGTAGATTGCTGTGGTGTTACAGCCCACAGCAACAACCAACACTTGGGATTAAGCAATTCTCTTGCCTCAGCCTCCCAAGTAGCCGGGACTACAGGTGCCCGCCACAACACCTGGCTATTTTTTTGTTGCAGTTTGGCTGGGAGTGAGTTCGAACCTGCCACCCTTGGTATATGGGGTTGGCGCCCTACTCACTGAGCCACAGGCACCACCCTCTCTGCTATCATTCTTATCTTAGTTTTTTCTTTTCCTTTTTTTTTTTTGGAGACAGCCTCAAGCTGTCACCCTGGGTAGAGTGCCTTCGCATTACAGCTCACAGCAACCTCCAATTCCTGGGCTCAAGCGAGTCTCTTGCCTCCGCCTCCCAAGTAGCTGGGACCACAGGCGCCTGCCACAACGCCTGGCCATTTTTTGGTTGCAGCCGTCATTGTTGTTTGGCGGGCCTGGGCTGGATTCGAACCTGCCAGCTCAGGTGTACGCGACTGACGCCTTAGCTTGTTGAGCCATAGGCGCCGAGCCATTTTTTTCTATAAAATATGTCTTTTCTCTGACTACCATAAAGAATTTCTCTTTATTGCTGCTTTTTTAGCAGTTTGATTATGCTGGGTCTTGTGTGCAGTTTTCTTCAGGTTTCTTGTGCTTGGGGTTTGTTGAGGACCAGTTTGCGTTTTTTCTTAAAACTGATAATCCTCTTGGGAAATAAATAATAAAGATTTTTTTTTTTATTTTCTTGAAATTTCATCAATTACTTCTCAGATAATCAGATAAAGATTTTTTATACAATGACAGTGTTGAATCCTCATTCATAGTAGGAAATACGCCATAGCATGTCAGGTCAAGAATAGCTAGAATCTTTTAAATTCCCCTGATATCTTTCTCCTTGGAAAAATTTCCTTGAAACTGGCCTTGGATAAGATAATTTTATCCAACCACAATATGCAAAGCAAACTAAAATCTTGTGATAATAACTGGCTCGAAGATGTAGAGCAGGTTAACAGTAGTAGAGCGTAGGCTCCTTGTCCAGCCTTGGTCCTCTCCCATCAAATTGTGCCATCTCTCTGAGTAGGAAGATGACCAAGGGTGTTACTGCTCTGGACCCAGTGGAGTACGGCTTCTATCGGACTTCCAGGTACATTCTCTTAGGAAGTCTAGGATTTGGTTTGGCTTGCTCAAATGGTTGTTAGCTTGACAAGTAAACCTTTTATTTGATATGATATGAGGGGCTTTTAGAATGTGAACTTGTTTTTTCTCTTGACACAGAGAAAAGTTCACCACCTGTATCATATCTATAGCACTTTCTTTCTCTTTTTTTAAAGGTTTTTTTTGTTTTTAGAATCTTTTCATATTTGTTATTCTTCTTGATGACTTTCTTTGTAGATAATTGTAGTTATCTTTGCAGATAATAGAACACCTGGAGCATTTTGGTAGAGGTTGAATGCTTTACATTTCTTTATCCCTTTTGAAACTTACCTAATGGGGTGTACCTTTCCATGTTTGGAAACAGATTGGTCATATGGAACATCTAGACCTCTTATTTTGCAGAGTTCAGGCAGAAGGCCAGTAGATCACAAATTCTGATTTCTGTGTGTCTTCCTTAGTACTTTGGTATTGCTAGATTATTGGGTTTTTTAAAAACCTGCCATTATGATAGGCCTGTGGATTCAGGTTTTCTGCCTGTTTTTAAAATTGTGTTGCTTCTTTACTACTGAGCTTTGAGTTTTTTGTGCATTCTGAATAAAAGTTCTTTTTTTTTCTCACCTTCCGTACAGTGGTGTGGCATCACACAGCTCACAGCAATCTCCAATTCCTGGGCTTAGGTGATTCTCTTGTCTCAGCCTCCCCAGTAGCTGGAACTACGGCGCCCGCGACAACGCCTGGCTATTTTGTTGTTGCAGTTTGGCTGGGGCGTGTTTGAACCCACCACCCTCCATATATGGGCCCACCACCTACTCACTGAGCCACAGGCACCGCCTTGAAGAACAGTTCTTTTTCTTTTTTTTTTTTTGGAGACAGAGCCTCAAGCTGTCACCCTGGGTAGAGTGCCGTGGCATCACAGCTCACAGCAACCTCCAATTCCTGGGCTCAAGCGAGTCTCCTGTCTCTGCCTCCCAAGTAGCTGGGACGACAGGCACCTGCCACAACGCCCAGCCATTTTTTGGTTGCAGCCGTCATTACTGTTTGGCGGCCTGGGCTGGATTCTAACCTGCCAGCTCAGGTGTATGTGGCTGGAGCCTTAGCCCGTTGAGAACTGTTAACGAATAACAGTTCTTAATCAGATACGTGTTCTGGAAATATTTCACCTAGTCTGTGTTCATTTTCTTAATGGTGTCTTTTGAAGAGCAGAAATGTTTAATTTTTATGAAACCTAGTACATCAGTTTTTTTCTTTTATGGTTTAGGCTTTTTATGTTTTATCTAAGACATCTTTGCTTAAACCAGGGTCATAAAGATTTTTCTCTTATATTTTCTTAGGAGTTTTACAACAAGATTGAGGTTGCATATTTTGATCTTTGATCCATTTTGAATTCTTATGGAAAGAAGTATGGATCGAGGTTCTTAATTTTTGTTATGTGGATGCTCCAATTTTTTCTGCACCATATATGGAAAAGACTTTCTTCCATCAGATTAAACTGGCACTGTTATCAAAAATTCAGTGACCTGGCTCCGTGACTGTAGATCAATGAATAGGGCGTGAGCCACATACACTAAGGCTGGTGGGTTCGAGCCCAGCCCGGGCCTGCTAAACAGCAATGACAACTGCAACCAAAAAATAGCTGGGCATTGTGGTGGGTGCCTGTAGTCCCAGCTACTCAGGAGGCTGAGGCAAGAGAATGGCTTAAGCCCAAGAGTTTGAGGTTGCTGCGAACTGTGACGCCATAGCACTCTACCGAAGGGCAACATCATGAAACTCTGTCCCCGAAAAAAAAAAAAAATTAAATGACCATATGTCATTAAATGAATGATGACTATATGAGTGAATTCTTTAACTATTTTTGTTTCATTTTCTGATCTTTTGCCAAAATCACACTGTCTTGAAAACTATAAATAATTTAGGCGAATCATGACACCAGGTAGCATAAGCCCTTCCTTCAACTTGGGAAT
The DNA here is from genome assembly GCA_963574655.1 of Perodicticus potto. Classification (NCBI taxonomy): domain Eukaryota; kingdom Metazoa; phylum Chordata; class Mammalia; order Primates; family Lorisidae; genus Perodicticus; species Perodicticus potto. The sequence goes on along the minus strand of CAUYRH010048269.1, from coordinate 30,027 downwards.
CCCCCCACCCCAAAATTGTTTTGACTATTCTAGATCCTCTTTTTTTTGTGTGTGTAAATTTTATTTTTGTAGTTTGGGGCTGGGTTTGAACCTGCCACCTCCTGCATATGGGGCTGGTGCCCTACTCCTTTGAGCCACAGGTGCTTCCCTTGTGTGTAAATTTTAGAATCAGCCTGTTAGTTTCTGTGAAATTTGCTAGGATTTTGACAGGATTGCATTGAGTCAGTATGAAGCATAGTACAGAAGAGCGATCTGTAATGATAGAAATGTTCTTTTTTTTTTTTCCTAAGGTATTGTCTCACTTTAGTCCCACTTTGTCACCCTAAGTAGAGTGCTGTATCGTCACAGCTCACAGCAGCCTCCAGCACCTCTTGGGCTTAGGTGATTCTCTTGTCACAGGTGCCCGCCACAACACCCGGCTATTTTTGGTTGTAGTTTGGCCAGGGTCGTGTTCAAACCTGCCACCCTCAGTATTTGGAGCCCATGCCCTACTCATTGAGCCACAGGCACTGCCCTAGAAATGTTCTTTTTGGAGAGGAGGGGAGACGGTCTCTGTAACCTACGCTAGAGTGCCCTGAATGGTGTCATGATAGATCACTGGAACCTCAAACTCCTGGGCTCAAGCAACCCTCCTGTGTAGCTGGACCTAGAAGCATGCACCACTGGGCTCAGCTAGCTTTTTGATTTTTAGGAGAAATGTGGTCTTCGTCTGGCTTAGACTGGTCTAGGACTCCTGAGCTCAAGCATTTCTCTTGCCTCGGCCTCCTAAAGTGCTAGGATTATAAGTGTGAGCCCCGTGCCTGCCTGGAAAGATTCTGTGTATTTATGTTGTCCCATCATGTAAAGTGTTAGTGAAGACAGTCTGTCTTCTTTTTCAATCTGTATGTCTGTTTTTTTTTTTGAGACAGAGCCTCAAGTTGTCACCCTGGATAGAGTGCTGTGGCATCACAGCTCACAGCAACCTCCCATTCCTGGGCTCAAGCGAGTCTCCTGCCTCCACCTCCCAAGTAGCTGGGACTATAGGTGCCCGCCACAACGCCTGGCCATTGTTTGGTTGCAGCCATTATTGTTGTTTGGCGAGCCCGGGCTGGATTCGAACCCACCAGCTCAGGTATACGTGGCTGGCGCCTTAGCCCTTTGAGCCACAGGCGCCAGCCTTGTTTGTTTTTTCTTTTATTGCATAGGCTGGGACTGCCGGTACAGTATTCACTAAAGTTTTGGTTGGAGCTGAGTTTTAAAAAGTTATTGCTATGAACTGCTATTGAGTTTTATTAATGCTTGCTTATATGCATTTATAGAGGTGTTCGGTTTAGTTTCTTTTTAATCTGTTGACATAGTGAACCATATTGATTTTTTTTTTTCAAGTATTGAACCAGCTTTGCATTTATGGTATAAACCTCATTTGGTCATCATATATTATTATTTTTATATATTGCAAGGTTCAGTTTACTGATAATTTGGGTCCATATTCTTGAAAGATTGATCTGTACTTACCCTTTTATCTCTGTCTGGTTTTAGTATTCTAATAATGCTTACCTTAAAACACTGAGGTGAGGGAGGCGCTTATGGCTCAGTGAGTAGGGCGCCGGCCCCATATACTGAGGGTGGCGAGTTTAAACCTGGCCCCGGCCAAACTGCAACAAAAAAAAGAAAAAAAAAAACACTGAGGTGAGAAATGGTCCTTCCCCTATCCCCTAGAGATGGTGTGGAATTATTATTTTTTTTTTTTGAGACAGAGCCTCAAGCTGTCGCTCTAGGTAGAGTGCTGTGGCATCACAACACACAGCATCCTCCAACTCCTGGGCTCAAGCGAGTCTCCTGCCTCCGCCTCCCAAGTACCTGGGACCACAGGCGCCCGCCACAATGCCCGGCTTTTTTTTGGTTACAGCTGTCATTGTTGTTTGGTGGGCCCGGGCTGGATTGGAACCCGCCAGCTTAGGTGTATGTGGCTGGCACCTTAGCCGTGTGAGCCACAGGCACCAAGCCAGAATTTTTTTTTTTTTAATTCGTAAAAAGAAATGCCATCTGGCTGAGAGTGGTGCACCATGCCTGTAATCCCAACTACTCTGGAGACTGAGGCAGGGAAGACCTCATCTTTTAAAAAAGAAAATTGTAGGGCGTGGTGTGGTGGCAACAGCCTGCCTGTAACCCTAGTACTCTGGGAAGCTGAGGTGAATGGATCCCTTGTACTCAGGAGTAGGAGACCAGCCAGAGCAAGAGCCGTTGTGGCAGGCACCTGTAGTCCCAACCACTTGGGACTGAGGCCGAGATAGGAGGATCCCTGAAACCAAGTGTTTAAGCTAAGTTGATGCCAGGGCAGTCTGTCCTAGGCCACAGAATGAGACTTGCAGAAAAGGGTCTGTTAAGCAGGGACAAACTACAGAACATATGCCCCCTCCCAGAAAGAAAACAAATGGTGGGGAGTGGAAGAGAGGCCATCTTAGGGTATATATTTTTGTTTCAATTGTAAAGCACAAATCAGTTTATTTACTAGTGAAGGTCTATGTTATCTATTTTTTGTTGCAGTTTTTTTTTTTTTTTTTGGCTGGAGCTGAGTTTGAACCCACCACCTCCGGTATATGGGGCTGGTGGCCTACTCTTTGAGCCACTGGCACCACCCTGTATCTATTTATTAAGTGATCTTTGGTAGTCGAGAAAGACTTTTTGAGAGACATTTCTTCTGAGCTATTAGGATTATCATGTATAGAGTTGTTCATAAATTCTCCCTTATCCTTTCAATGTTTGTTACACTTGTAGCGATGTCTCTTCTTTTATTCCTGATACAGAAACTTTATATCTTTTTTTTTTTGAGACAGAGTCCCAAGCTGTCACCCTGGGTAGTGTGCCGTGCCATCATAGCTTACAGCAACCTCCAACTTGGGCTCAAGCCTTAGGCTCTTGCCCCAGTTTTTCTATTTTTAGTAGAGATGGGGGTCTCGCTTTTGCTCAGGCTGGTCTTGAACTCATGAGCTCAAGCTATCTACTTACCTCAGCCTCCCACAAGAGTGAGCCACCACGCCCAGCCATGGAAATTTATATCTTTTTTCTCGGTTTAATATGTTTTTAAAACTTAAGAAAAGGAAAATACTTAATGCTTTAAATTAATAGAGAAGCATAAAAAAAGTAATATACTCATGCTCACTTACTAATATTAGTAAATGTTAATATTTCCCCAAATTTGGAGGGTTTTAGTTAAAAAATTTTAACAGTGGGTGGCACCTGTGGCTTATCCAGCAGGGCGCCGGCCCCATATACCGAAGGTTTAACAGTGAACATTTAGCATTGTTTAAAATGAACATGTCTTCTGGCCCTTTCCTGCAGCTGTTACTAAAGTGGGTGTACACCATTTCTATGCCTATTTTCCTAATGGTGTGAATTCATCATCAGTATATATGTGTGCCTTTTTTCTTTGTTTGGAAAATCTACTTTCTTAGTTAATATCCTTTTTGGATTTTTTTTTTCCAATTAGCATTGTTTTATGTATGTATGTATTTATTTATTTTTAGAGACAGAGTCTCACTTTGTCACCTTCAGTAGAGTGCTGTGGTGTCACAGCTCACGGCAACCTCCAGCTCCTGGGCTTAGGCGATTCTCTTGCCTCAGCCTCCCGAGCAGCTGGGACTACAGGCGCCCGCCACAACACCTGGCTATTTTTTTGTTGCAGTTTGGCTGGGGGCCGGGGTTGAACCTGCCACCCTCGGTGCATGGGGTCTGCGCCCCACTCACTGAGCCACAGGTGCCGCTTCATCATCGTTTTAGACAGAACCATGTTGACACTAGATCTGGCTTGCATATTTTAACTGTTTTATAGTATTCATTGGAAAAAATATAGCCTGTCCATTCTTCAGCTAAATTATAGATTGCTTCTGCTTTTTTTTTTTTTTTTTTTTTTTTTGAGACAGAGCCTCAAGCTGTCACCCTGGAGAGAGTGCTGTGGCATCACAGCTCACAGCAACCTCCAACTACTGGGCTCAAGCGAGTCTCCTGCCTCCGCCTCCCAAGTAGCTGGGACTACAGGCGTCCACCACAATGCCCGGCCATTTTTTGGTTGCAGCCATAGTTGTTTGGCGGCCTGGTCTGGATTTGAACCCGCCAGCTCAGGTGTACGTGGCTGGCTCCTTAGCTGCTTGAGCCACAGGCGCTGAGCCTGCTTCTGCTTTTTTCTGTTACAGATGGCACTATTGTGAGCATCTTTGTAAATGTCTTTTGATAACAACAATTAGGCAAGGTTCTTTAGGAACTTCTAAGTGGAATTGCTGAATGGTCAGGTATGAGCTTGCTGCTGCAAATGTCATACTGTTCTTCAGAGTGTTTTTGCCAACAGCAGAATTCCTGTTTTTGTTTTTTTTTTTACGTGATGTCAACATTTGTTCTTACCAGATTTAAATTGGTGGGTGGTGAAATCTAAAGAGTAGAAATGGTATTTGTTTTAATGTATATTTCTCTTACCAAGAAGGTTAAACATGGTTTTTTTAAAAAATTACATAATAGATTTATATATTTTCAGGGTACATGTCATAATTTAATGTGTTTATATGAAAGTGTATTAGCTATTTGAGTTACTGTAACTTTAGGGGTTTTAATCTTCTGGGGCATACTTTCTTAAGTTATAAATTGGACTTTGACATTCCTTTCATTTGGTCTAATGTAGTCAGCTTGTGCTTTTTGTCTGTTGTCTTTGGTTATCTGTCATGTTGAGTAGAGGAGTGGGGGGGATTTTTGTTTGTTTGTTTGGGGAGGTTTTTGTTATTTTTGTTTTTGTAGTTGTGAGCCATCGCACCTGGCTAGAACTAACTATAATTTTTTAAAAGCCAGTTTTATCAGTGAAAGAATAATGTATACATTATGAGCCTTTTTAAGTCGGTTTCTAAAACCAAGCTTGAGGTACTGCCTTGCCTTAATTCTTGAGTTTTTGTTTTCTTATTATAAATTGTTTTTTGTCATTGTTGTGTATCTGTATTTCTGTTCCAGAATCTTATGGATAAACAGTAGTCTTCTCCTACCCATAGGTGATATGGGCCTGAAACCATGGTTAGTCCTAAACCCTGTATACACTGACTTTTTCCTGTCCATATGTGCCTGTGATAAAGTTTAATTTATACATTAAGCACAACAGGAGATTAACAACTATTAAAATAAAACAATTATAACAATATGCCAGCACCACTCACTACTCTTGGAGTTTGAGACTATTCTTAAGTAAAATGGGTGCAGTGGCTTATACCTATAATCCTAACACTCTGGGAGGCTGAGGTTGGTGGTCAGTTGAGCTCAGGAGTTTGAGACCAGCCTGAGCAAAAGGGAGACCCTGGCTGTACTAAAAATAGAACAACTAGCTGGATGTTCTGGTGGGCACCTGTAGTCCTAGCTACTCAGGAGGCTGAGGCAGGAGAATCACTTAACCCCGTCAGGAGTTGTGAGCTATGATACTCTACCCAAGGCAACAGAGTGAGACTCTATCTTAAAATAGTGACTAATGTGCAGGTAGTGTATATACAGTGTAGATACGGTGGACAAAGGGATGAATTACGTTTCTAGTGGGACAGAGAGGGACAGGGCAAGATTTCATCATGCTGCTCGGAATGGTGTGCAATTCAAAACTTAAGAATTGTTTACTTCTAAAAATTCTGATTTAACATTGATCCAGGGTAACCAAAGCTATGAACAGCAAGGCTAGGGATGAAGAGGGGCTACTGTATTACAAATCTTGTATGAATAAGTTTGGTTTTCATTATATAATTTTCTAATGGAGAGCAATAGATATTATCAGGCCTAGGTGGCCTGCTCAGGACATTTTCTGGAATTGTAAGTAATCGTGCCTGATAGAAATGAACAATAAACACTGTATGTATTACAACTAAAAACTCCTTACTTTCTCCTTTTGCAACCTTTAAGGAAAAAAAAAGTCTTTCTCTGTCACCCTGGGTAGAGTGTAGTGGCATCAGCATAGCTCATTGCAACCTGTAACTCCCGGGCTCAAGTGATCCTCCTATCTCAGCCTCTGGAGGTTGGGAATACAGGCTACCACACCTGGCTAATTATCCAGCTTGCTCTTGTTCAGGCTGGTTTTAAACTCTTTGACTTAAACAATCCTCCAGCCTAGGCCTCTCTCTCAACATGCTAGAACTGAAGAGCCGCCATGCCTAGCCTTCTTTTGCAGTTTTTTAATATAGACTTTCTATTGTTTCTGTTTGAGCTTTCTATAAATTGCCACCTGGAAATCAAGTATAGCAGTATAATTCTGGCTTGAGGGCTGACAAAGTTTTGTCTTTTTTTCTCCCTTTACACATCTCAATTTTGTCTTTATTTGCCATCAACTTAGTGGTAATAAATTACCCAACTGAAAGGTAGATCTTGCATACATACTATTTGAAACAAGGAGCAAATATGTTGAAAGAGTATAAAGAAGTATCCATTTAATTCTATCAATGGGGTTAAATTTCTTACCCACTTTGATCTTCATATGCAGAATGCAGCACAATGATAACACTTGAAAATGAGCCTCTCAGGTGGAGTTCAAACTGGTTACAAGTTAAATAGGTTATTTGAGTACTTTTTCTGAGTACTTGAAAAAGTACTGAGCACTCTGTGCATCAGCCATCTTTTATGAACCTGCCCTTTGCAGTACTGTCCAAGATTTTGGTCAGTGTGTAAGCATGTATTGACCACATGTCATATAAGTGACTTTGATGAACACCTCTCAGCAAGGATATGATAGTGTATTATGGACTAAGGAGATATTTTAGTTCATGCTGCTGCAAAAATACCTGAGCCTGGTTAATTTATAAAAGACGAAATGTAGGTAGTCCTCACAGGTTGGGAGTATGAGAAGTTGAAGATCAAGGCACCAGCAGGTTGTGTCTGATGAAGATTGCTCTCTGCTCCTGCATAGTGGAAGATGGAAGGGCAAAAGCACCTTGCTGGTTCCTCCAGTCCTTCAAGGCACTAATTGCATCCATAGGGCAGAGCTTGCATGACCTAATCATTGCCTAACAGTCCCACCTCTTAATATGGGTTGCAGTGGGTATTAAGTTTGAACATGAATTTTGGAGGCAACACAACATTTAAACCATAGCAGGAGCATACATTTTCTAATTCATCTGCATATAGTCCATGCCTGTGGTCCAGGATGTTGACCAAAACCCAGGACAGTTTTGCAAAAGCTGCGTATTTTTCTTGGTAAGAAGTAAAATGACTTAACGCGTTTTGTGGGAAGATGGGGAGAAAGTTAATAGAAAATTTTCTTTCTCTCTTTTTTTTTTTTTTTTTTTTTAGACAGTCTCTAGCTGTTGCCCTGGGTAGAGTGCCGTTGCATCACAGCCCATAGCAATCTCCAACTCTAGGGCTTAAGCAATTCTCTTGCTTTAGCCTCCCAAGTAGCTGGGACTATAGGCACCTGCCACAGCACCTGGCTCTTTTTTTTTTTTTTTGGTTGTAGTTGTCATCTTTTGTTTGGCAGGCCCAGGCTGGATTCATACCCGCCAGCTCCTTGTATATAGCTGGTTCCCTAGCTGCTTGAGCTACAGGTGCCAAGCCTAATAGAAAATTTTCATTAGTGTTCCACTGAGAAGCCCCTTAAATGAGAATTTCATGTGAGGAAGAACGTACACATGGCATTTGTTAGTGGAGCAGCGCATTTAAGCCCATGTAGGAGATTATTCTCATCAGAGAATTACCTGTGCCTTTTTGGAAAGTATCTCTTTTGTTTTCCTTTTTCCAGTAGAGATTCATCTTATAGATAGAGAATTGCTTTTCGCAGACATTTTAACTTAACACAGTTTTTTTCTAACGTAGTTTATGCACAGAAGTGTTAATACGGAAGGTGTTAATAAGCGTGTTATAATCTTTCAAACATCTACTATCTTGGAGTTTGCCTGAAATTGATTTTGCATAAGTGTGTTCACATGTATGGTGATGGGGCCTGCTGAGTTAAGCACAGCTTTTGGTTAGGCTACAGCTAGCAGAGCTGCATGTAGCTGTATAGGTCATCTGATCTTGTCCTCTTACCAACCATAGTATAATAGACCTGATGGAACGGCCCCCTGCCCTTAAGCAGATTTGGATGCTTTTCCTCAGTTACAAAGCGGAAAGCGTGTTTTGCAGACTTGTGAAGAAGTGTGGATAGAAGGTGACTGGATTTAACCCTCCTCTCCCCCCCTTAGTTTTTTATCCTCAAGCATGATAGGTTTTGCTCCTGTTAACTACTTTTTTACTGTATGGTTTAATTACTTTTTTTCTATAGCACTAATGATTCTATGATTCTATTTTTCTTTCTTTCTTTTTTTTTTTTTTTTAACAAAAAGACACCGATTCTCACTATGCCACCCACACTATGATCAGAGGCATGATTATAGCTCATGCATCCATAATCTCTTGGACTCAAGTGAACCTCTTGCTTCAACCTCCCAAGTAACTAGGACTACGGGCACACACACCCCCTTTTCTGTAGAGATGGGGTCTTGCTGTGTTGCTCAGGCTGGTTCTAGCACTTTGGAAGCTGAGTATTGTGGGGAAGGATTTCTGGAAATGAGCTTGAACATGGGTAAGATCCTGTCTCTACAAAAAATAGAAAAAATTAACTGGTGTGGTGGTGGGTGCCTGTAGTCCCAGCTAGTTGGGAAGTTGAGGCAGGAGGATTACTTGAACTCAGGAGTTCAAGGTTGCAGTAAACTATGATAATTCATTTCACTGCACTGTAACCATAGTGACAGAGCAAGATTGGGGGGTTGAGGGGTAAAAACAACCTGTAGCATAGTAAAAAGTAACTTTTATTTTCATAAGCCGAGTAAATTCAGTCTTTGCTTTTTCCCTGTGGTAAAGCAAAGGTGTAAGTGAAAAATAAAGTATAATTAAAGTTGGATTTGTAAAATACTGTTTTCTAGATGGAGGAGGCTTTCTGGTTTTGGCATTAATTTTTAAAAAATTACTATAAAATTGTATATCATAAATTAGATATTCTTAGCACAGACAATATTGTTCCTGATAGTAACCGGGGTTCCTCATTGACTACAACAATGTCAATAACACAGCAAACAAACTTGAGGATACGGTATTTTCCAGCTTTAAAAAGTTGACACTGAAACATAACCAGAAAACTGTTGTTGTAACACTGTGCGTTCAAGAGAATAGAAATGCTGACTTCAGGAAGCACTGTAAAGGAAAGCCTTTTCTTCCCTAAGGCTAACTACTACTCAAGGAAGATACACGTTTTCTTTGTTTTCTTGAAGTTGGGTACTGTAGATTGAAAAGAGAACAGGTAGTTTCCAAAAGGTGTAGGACATGGAAACTTTGGGCTCCATGTGGCCTCTGCCCTCTGCACTATGTGTGACTTGGGGCAAGTCACCTAAACATTTTCTGGCTTTTGGTTTCTGAAAGGCTCAAACTTCTTAGCACTCTCAGCAGTCATTCCTAGCTCTAAACCCTCTAATTTGTGTATTGTGAGCTACAGAAACATTGATTTAAATAAGTACATCATCTGATAGGCTTAGCAATTAAGTTATTTGCAAATATTTTACAGGTTGTGGAAAATAGCATACCTTATTGTTTTTTCCCACCTCAGACTTACGACAGGAATTATGCAACAACAGTGAAAGTTTCTGACCATTCACTTACTACCTTTCAGATACGGGCACAACCTCAGGTTGAGTTTTGTGTGTGGTAGTAAGATAACTGCAAAGACAGCAAGTTCTTACACCTGACAAAACTTTTCTTAAGGAATTCTGAGAGAATTAAGCCCTGCTACCTCCAAGATTTGCAATGTAGGAAGTCAGTTACTTTCCCCTCTCTGCATTCAGAGTGGTACTAGTTATATAGATCCTTTGGAGAACTCGGTAAGCAATCATCACTCATTATTTTTAGAGTGTTCTAGGGTTCGGACTGAGAAAGGCTGTGGACCTAGAAGAGTACACTGTGATTTGTTTTTGTTTTTTGAGACAAAGTCTGTTGCCCTGGGTTAGAGCTCACAACAACCTCAAATTCTTGGGCTCGAGTAATCCTCTTGCCTCAGCCTCCTGAGTGACTGGTAGGTACCCACCACAACGCTTGGCTAATTTTCCAGTATTGTTCCCCCCACCCCTGGTATAAACGAGGTCTCACTCTTGCTCAGGCTGGTCTTGAATTCCTAAGCTCAAGCAGTTCACTCTCCACAGCCTCCCAGATTATAGGGATGAGCCTCCTGGCCCATACAATCAATTTTCATGCAAATTTACAAATGCAAAACAAAGTTGGCTACAAAGATGTTCTTTTTTGCTTGAGACATTACCACCTGGCATATATGCTTTCAGTTTTCCAGTAACCCAAATATTTAGGTAATACCTATACTCCTTTCTGGTGATAATGTGCCTAGAGTTCCTGTACTACTTATTTCTAACCTTACATTGATATTCCCCTCTGTTACTGATGTTCTCTTGGTTTACCTAATTCACTAAACTTGAAGGCTCCCTATTCATTTCTTTGTGAACCTCTTAGTCATCTGCCAGCAGAAAGTTGGTATTCCTTGTTTTCATACGAGCTTATAATCATTGTTTTTAACATTTAAAAATAATACTTTACGGAATTGTCTTGACACACCTATCCCTGTACATCCCTTAAGGACAGGGACAGTTCAATTTCAACACAAAGATGTGTTGGATGGTTTGTTTATATACTTATGCCGTATAATATAAGCATTTGCATGAGACTTTGTTGTAGTAACAGTAGCAGTATATACAAGCACTGACAGTAGAAATCCTGACGACCTACATGGAGCTAGAACTATAATCACAACTGCATTAATAAACACGATGTTCAAAGCAACTGAACCTGTAACCATTGCTTGGCCAGAGCATAAACATTAAAGCATGTTCTGAGAGATGTATGGCTATAAATATTTCAGATTTAAGTACGTAATTAATTGTAGAGAATGAGCTAGCACGGTATTTAAAAATAAATAAATAAATAGAGCTTCAAACGAGATACATATCCAGAAGATCTAAATGAGATTGCCCGCACTGTCACCAGCTAATGTCTTAAAAGGTCACTACCATCACTGGACCTCTCACATTGTCTCATTTGTCAAGTTGTTCTGAGACAATCTCTTGAAAACATACAAGCAAGTGTGTTGGAAGTGAGAAATCAACAAAATAAACTTGTAAAGTGTAGTGAAACCTGACAAAAGTGTAAGTTCAAATTGTTCACAGGTTCCTAGCTGTCACTTCTCTTGTCAGGGAGTCTAATAAATCAAGCTTGGTATAGAAGATATTTAGTAAATATTAGCTGAGTCTCAATGCAAGAAGTGAGACTTGAAGATATAATTAATACAAATGACTCCAGGGGTTCATCTGGGTCCAGAGAGAGCAGTCTAGGCAAAGGGTGCCTCTGGAGAATGTGTAGAAACACCATTACTACATGGGAATGGATCATGAAGTTAAGACTTTAGATCTGGCCTGTAGCCCAGAAGGGAATGGTATAAACTGTGACAGTGGAAGAATGAGTTTTGACACTGTTTGTGATAAACTAAGCTCAGGTGAGCTGTACTTTGATTTAAAGTGGGAGGTGGGATAATAACCATTTATTGAGTGATCCTTATAGCCAGGCCCAGAACAAGGCATTTTATAGATGACTTTTATTTATAAAAATTTTATAGTCACCATGAAGATGTCTCTCGTTACTTCTATTTAAAAAATGAGGATAGAAAAAACTCCGTCGGGAAAGCATTGAGAATAGAATGGTAAGGTAATTTAATTGCAGAAGGAGGAGTTGCATGAAGAGGAGAGTGAGGAGGAGTGGTAGTTGTGTTGTTTTGAAAAACTTCCCTTAATGCTGGGTCTCTCAAACTTTGCCTTTATAGAAATTTGGTAGGGAGCAAAAGGGAATCTGGTTTTTGCTTCCTTTGGAGAAACCAGTTACTTGTTTCTGTTCTAATTACACTTTGAAGGAGTAAATTAAACCTTTTAAGTTTATTCTTTTTTTTTTTTTAGGCACAGTGTCAAGTTGTCGCCCTGGGTAGAGTGCTGTGGCGTCATAGCTCATGGCAACCTCCAACTCTTGGGCTTAAGTGATTCTCTTGTCTCAGCCTCCCAAATAGCTGGGACTACAGGTGCCTGCTACAACGCCCGGCTATTTTCTGGTTGGTTGTAGTTGTTGTCATTGTTTGGCGGACCCAAGCTGGATTCGAACCCGCCAGCTCTGGTGTAGTGGCTGGCACCCTAGCTGCTTGAGCTACAGGCGCCAAACCTTAAGTTTGTTCTCTTATATTGAGCATTGGTCATACTGTGAGGAAGGATTACACTTTGATAATGCTTATTAGCTATTTATAAAAAACATTCGATGAATGAGCGGTGGTAACGTACTGAAAGCTCCGAAGTTTGGAGGAAAAATAGCAATGGCATCTTTTTGGCAAGTAGAACTGAAAATTCTATCCAGTAATTTAACTTCCCATGGCAGTGAGTAACTTAACTGTATTAACCGACCAAAAAGAAATTAAAATAAAATTATCATCGTTCATGTATTCGTATCTATTATATCTGTTTATACTTGAAACCACCTTTCTTGAACGGGTAACATTTTCTCACACTTTTTTAACCTTTTGTAGGACAGATAGAATAAACCACTTAATTGAAGTTTCAATTCCTACATGCAAGCCTTCTTTCTAATTGTATTTTTTCTAAAGTGTCTTATAGCATCTTGTCAGCTTCCTTCCCTCACTGCAGAGATTTCGGTCAAGTAGATCTTTATGATAAGCTGCAGTGTTAAGCTATTCCATAGGAAGTCCTGCTGTATTGTGCCATACTGCTATAACTCCTTTGTCTATCCACTTACCATGAGTCCACTAAATGTACTGTTTAGTGTGGGCCTTGGTCCATTTTGGGTCACAGTAGCAGAATATCTGTAACAATAACCGAGGCAAGGTAATCTTTTCTCTATAGAAAAGAAGCAGTTCATTTGGCTTATTCTGGAGGTTGGGAAGTCCAAGATTGGGCAGCTCATCTGATGAGGGTTTTATGTGGTAGACTATGGAGAAAAGGAAGTGGGTGTAAGTATGCAAAGAGAAAGAACAACTTCATCTCCTCAGGGTAGCAATAACCAATCCAGTCCTTGGAGAGCTAGAACTCATTCCTAAAAAGATGGCTTTAGTATATTCAGGAAGTATCTGCCTCCATTACCCAAACACCTCTCATTAGGCCCCAGACTTTGATGCTACCACATTGGGAATCAAATTTCAACATGAGGGCGGTGCCTGTGGCTCAGTGAGTAGGGTACTGGCCCCATATACGGAGGGTGGCGGGTTCAAACCGGCCCCTGCCAAACAGTAGCAAACTAAAAAAAAATAGCCCGGCGTTGTAGCAGGTGCCTGTAGTCCCAGCTACTGGGGAGGCTGAGGCAAGAGAATCGCTTAAACCCAAGAGCTGGAGGTTGCTATGAGCTATGACACTATGGCACTCTACCAAGGGTGACAAAGTGAGACTCTGTCTCTTGAAAAAAAAAAAAGACAAATTTCAACATGAGTTTCAGCAAAGACAGATGACATCCAAACCATAGTGGGGTATTGCATCAAATATTTTGTTTGTTTATTTTGTATGCTGTGATTATTTTGTGTTGTTTATAGGCTTAGATCATAATCTCTAAAAGGGAAATTGTATGTTTTTTTTTTTTTTTAACTTTTTTCCTTTGAACGTGGCCCAGTGTAAACAGTCTCATTACTTTTTTTTTTTTGAGACAGAGCCTCAGCTGTCACCCTGGATAGAGTGCTGTGGCATCACAGCTAACAGCAACCTCCAATTCCTGGGCTCAAGCAAGTCTCCTGCCTCTGCCTCCCAAGTAGCTGGGAATACAGGCGCCCGCCACAACGCCTGGCCATTTTTTGGTTGCAGCCATCGTTGTTTGGCGGGCCCAGGCTGGATTCAAACCCACCAGCTCAGGTGTATGTGGCTGGCGCCTGTGGCTCAAGCGGCTCAGGCGCCAGCCACATAAACCTGAGCTGGCGGGTTCCAATCCAGCCCGGGGCCGCCAAACAACAATGACGGCTGTAACGAAAAAATAGCCAGGCATTGTGGTGGGCGCCTGTAGTCCCAGCTACTTGGGAGGCAGAGGCAGGAGACTCGCTTGAGCCCAGGAATTGGAGGTTGCTTTGAGCTGTGATGCCTCGGCACTCTACCCAGGGTGACAGCTTGAGGCTCTGTCTTAAAAAAAAAATTTACTAAGAAGTGGTAGTATAGTGTTTTAAGGTTATCAATTGGATGAAACACTAAAAAGTAAAGGAAATGATTTTAGAAATATTAAGTTGTTGAGTTTATAGACATAACTAATGAGTACCACATAAAGAGAAATTGAAAAATGTCTGGGGTACCACCTATGGCTCAACAGAGTAGGGCCTCGGCCTTATATGCTGGAGGTGGTGGGTTCAAACCCAGCCCTGGGGAAAAACTGCCAGAAAGAAGAAGATGTCTGATATGTGATGATTTAATTTCGCATTATTTCTTTTCGCTCTAAGATTTATAAGTTAATACTGAATATAAAATATATAGTGCCTTAATGATGATTTTGGAGCAGAATACATTTCTAAGAATTCAGGTTTTAAAAGAAGGATTTCTATTGGAAGACATTTTTAAGTCATCTCCCCTTTACCCCAAAGTGTATCTGTGTTTGGGAAGGAAATAAAAATATGAATATAATGTGTTTTAAATTATGTCTTCAAAAGGGGAATGGAATGTTCTTGTTCACAGATTTAAAGAAACAACAACATTTCACATATGTTTGAACTTAGAAGTATCAGAGGCTGAAGGCATTTGCTAAGCAGACATTGTTTTTCTTTTCATTCATTCATTCCAGACTCCATGACACCCGTGTCAGGCTGACAGATCCACATGTTACATAGTTTAGGCATAATGCCAAATGTCCAACCTTTAGCTAACAGGAGGTAAAAGCATTAAGAAGCCCAGTAATCCATTCTCACCAGTCTTTGTATACTCTGGTCAGTGACCGAATAAGTTTAACTGTGAAGAGATTGTGGGCATTACATGGGATGGGTAATTAAAGGTGCTTCTGGCATTGTTATGAAACTCTTCAAGTCCAAAGTGACTTCAAATGACGGTGCCAGAATGATGTGATTTACAGCTGGCTCAGGCTCATCTTAGAACAGAAAGTTCTTAGAACTCTAATTGAATTTTTGTGATTGTGTCACTTGTAAATCGTTCTTAGAATGGCTTTAGTTTTAAAATAGAGAAGGTGAAAATTGCATTGCATCTTTGCTTTTGAGATAAATTTTGGTAATCAAGTCTTGTTTAATTTATTTGTATGTAAAACTGTCTACTTAACATTGAAATTTCCATGCGCTTTAATTTAAACATTCGTTATCATGGATGCACAACATCCTGATGATGAACAGATGCACAGATGAGTCCAAGTAGCTGGTGAAATCTAAAATTATTCATTCATAAGGTATGTTTAGTTTTAAGTTATTATAAACCTTATCTCTGTACATAACCAGCATTAGCAGTAGTGTCCTATTAGTACAGATAACATTGGCTGGTGATTTTCTTACATGACAAAGCATAAACTTTACCCAGAGTCTCTGTACTTAAATTCAAGCGATTTTAGAAGCATAAGAGTTAACCTATATTTGACTTGCATTAAGTTCCTGAAAGTGTAATTTGCCAGCAACTTGAGGAGCTGTTTGAATGTGCTCCCTCCTTCTTCTGATTTCTTAGGACTCACTCCATGTCTGCTCATGTGTGTCAGGTTTTCAAAAGCATTTTACACCCAACAAGCAAGCATTTTCTCTGTTTCCTTTTTTGATGGGCGTGGGGAAAAGCTACTCCCTTGATAAAAAGTCACCCATCTTCTCATTTTATCTGCCACTTTATGGATTTTTACTCCCCTGCCCACATACTAGATTTTCAACTAGAGTACTCAAGTCTGAATTGCTTACTTTCAGGGTAGCTTTATTCCAGTCCAGCATTCAGCATTGTACCCCTCACTTCATTTTTGATGCAAGCTTGGTTGTTTGAAAGGGTACAAAAAGAATGAGTTTTAAATATTTGAGATTCTGCTATTCAGATGAGTTTGGGGACCCTGGGAGTTGGGTTGAATCTGTGAGGCATCAGGTAGGGGGATTGTAGTGTTTTATGGAATGCATGTGAGAAAACCAAAGGTTTTTTCTGAAATGTTTGTTAGGAGAGCTAAGATAAGTTCTCTCGATTCTACGTTAGAGTCTTCTGGGGAGCTATTTAAGACACCTTTGCTTACGTGAGCTCCATCTCCTACCAAATAAGTCACTATCTCTGTTGGCCAGAGCATCATCGTTCTTACTGGCTTCCCAGCTGATCTGATAGGCAGTCAGATTTTTAAACCACAGATCTGAGGGTGAGAATGGTTGAAAATCACTAATGTGATCTGTGGGTGGGTTTGTCTACCAAGCTGCTTATTTCTTCAACAGCTTCATCATATTCCTATTGAAGCATGCAAGTTATTCAGTAGGTTAATAGTGAAGTTTCTCTCTATAGATAGTACAGTAATAGACAGTATAGGGGGTTCATAATAGGAGCTGTGAATATGTGGTTGCTAGTAACAGTCCCAATCTGGCTCCCTGTTTGCTGTTCCTCTTTGATCTTGTGGAGCCTAGTCTCTACAACACAACCACCATGTTCTTTTAGTGTTAACTGTGTGTGATTTTTCTTCCTACCACAAGGCCATTTTCCATGTTTTCCCTGCCTGAGACACCACCCATTCTCGACACTTCTCCCCTTCAGCCCTGAGTCCATAGTCTTTGTATTTGCCCTTGATGTTCCTATCGCTCAGAACACTTCGCTTATTTGGAATTTTCTGTTTTCGGGTGTGATTATTTGCTTGTTTGGTTCTCTCTTTTAAGACCAGGGATCTGCCTATTTTTATCCACCATTGTGCTTGAGATAAAGCTTATGTTGAATGAATGAAGAAATGAAAGTGCAAGGTAACTGGACTGAAATTTCGGTAGCTGTGTGTGTCTCTATAGAACAAGGAATAGTAGAGCTGATATGCAAAAATAAGGCAAAATCTTCTAGGACTGGAGAAATTTTCATGAACAGGAACAGTCAGGGAAGGCTGTGAAGTAGGTAGAAGTAGGGAGGATTGGTAGTGGGAAAAGGTGAGTAGCCAGACATGTTTGTGTGTGGGATAGGGATCTAGCTGGGCGAAGGCAGGCCTTAGTTTGGTTGAAAGATGCGATAGTCTTAGAGGAGGGTATCAAAGCAGATTTTAAAAGATGGTAGATGCTAAAGTGGATGGTTAAGAAGGAACTGGAAATATTAGGTGTAAGAAGAGAATAGGATAGGGATTTTGTTTGTTTTATTTGTTTGTTTGTTTTAAGACAGAGTCTCACTTTGTCACCCTTGGTGAATGCTCTGGCGTCATAGCTCACAGCAACCTCACACTCCTGGGTTCCACTGATTCTCTTGCCTCAGCCTCCTAAGTAGCTGGGACTAGAGGCGCCCACCACAACACCTGGCTATTTTTAAAGATGAGGCCTCGCTCTGGCTCAGGCTGTTCTCTAACTCATGAACTCAGGCAAACCACACACCTCATCCTCCCAAGGTGCTCATACCATGCCTGACCAGGATAGGGGTTTTACCTGAGCTTTCTCGAGTATAGTTTTGAGGAATTTGAAGCCCTGTTGGGCCCTCCCACATTTCCTATGGGTTTGGAAGGGAGAGAAAGGCTTTTACACTGGGAAATCTTCTCTGGGCTTTGGGGAATGACTACCGGATGAATGAATGTTAAGGAGGCAGTGTAAGAAACACTGCCAAGGAAAAATAAATAGCCACTATTTATAGAGAGTGTTGTTTTTTTTTAAAGAGGAATTACTGAATGATAGGTAATGTTTAAAAGAAAACAGGCCCTAATGCTTATTGTAGCAAAATTTGCTGACATAAGCAAGGTAGTTTGGATTTCTCTAGGTTGATTTAAGAGTTGAGGATAATCCAAACTTTTTAAAGTTCTAAATTGGCGGGCAGACCACTTGCTCATTAATTGTTTATTAATAGACAAGTTTTTTTTTTTTTTTTTTTTTTTTTTTTTGAGACAGAGCCTCAAGCTGTCACCCTGGATAGAGGCTGTGACATCACAGCTCACAGCAACCTCCAACTCCTGGGCTAAAGCGAGTCTCCTGCCTCCGCCTCCCAAGTACCTGGGACTACAGGCGCCCGCCACAACGCCCAGCCATTTTTTGGTTGCAGCCATCATTGTTGTTTGGCGGGCCCGGGCTGGATTCGAACCCGCCAGCTCAGGTGTACGTGGCTGGTGCCTTAGCCCGTTGAGCCACAGGCGCTGAGCCAAGTCTTAAATTATTAATATTTAGGAATGTATTTTCACCTGTATATCAATATAACATCTGAAATATTTAATAAGAATTTTATATGGAAGGCAGTGTTAGGTAATTTAAAAAGCAAAGATCATTGTACTCGGGAGATAGAAGACACTAAGTAGCAATAAAACCTTTGGCACATCACCCAGTATTTGCAAAATACAGTAGACCCTGCTTACCCGAAGTTTGCTTTCTGCCCTATCAGTTAACTGTGACCAACTTCTAGAAGGAGATGAGTACAGTACAATAAGACTTCTTGAGAGAGAGACCAGAGCCACATAATTTTTATTATAGCATATTGTTATGTCTTACTGTTGATCTCTTAACTGTGCCTAATTTATAAGTTGAACTTTATCAGAAGTATTTGTGTATAGGAGAAAGCATAGTATATACAGAGTTCCGTACCATCCAAATCTTCGCATATCAACTGGCCACTGAGGGTCTTGGAACAAAATTCCCTGAAGATAAGGTGGGACTACTATAGAAGAAATTGCACTAAATATATTCTTAAGTGGGAAGAGCCAACAAAAACAGTTGGTATCTTTTTTTGTCTTGATTTACCCCACAGTTTAAAAGAAAACAGGCCATAATACAAGGAAAAAATGATAATTATATTTGGTGCTTTTTTTCCCCTTTAATTGTCCCAGGAATAAGATGCATGGAGGTTTATCAGTGTTCTTTGTTAATTATTAGCTTTTCAGAAAGCCTAAGCCTCTTTAGTGGTTAAGCTCACCGGAAAGCATCGTCAAAGCTGGGATATCCATAGCAGTATCTTGAAGACTTTGCTGTGATTCTGGTGGGCACACCTATTCTCAAAAATTTCCGTATGGAAGGTTACCTTAGATGGCCTGTGACACAGAGAGCTCTGGGGAGTCAGTTTAGGACTTGCACAGGTGCTGAGGTGGGTTTTCCAAGTAACAAAGAATGAAGTTTTGCCTACAGCTGCCTCTCCCGTTCACTCAGCAATGAGGTGAGATGCCTGGACTTTTTTTTTGGGACAGAGCCCCAAGCTGTCATCCTGGGTAGAGTGCTGTGGCCTCACAGCAACCTCCAACTCCTGGACTTAAGCTATTCTCTTGCCTTAGCCTCCCAAGTAGCTGGGACTATGGGTACCCGCCTCAACGCCCGGCTATTTTTGGTTGTAGTTGTCATTGTTGTTTGGTAGGCCCGGGCTGGATTCAAACCCGCCAGCTCTGGTGTATGTGGCTGGTGCCTTAGCGCATGAGCTCCAAGCGCCAAGCCTGATGCCTGGACTTTTTCTTTCTTTCTTTCTTTTTTTTTTTTTTTCAGAGACAGAGTCTCACTTTGTTTCCCTTGGTAGAGTGCTGTAGCATCACGGCTCACAGCAAACTCCAGCTCTTGGGCTCAGGCAGTTCTCCTGCCTCAGCCTCCCTAGTAGCTGGGACTACAGGCACCCACGACAACGCCTGACCACTTTTTTTTTTTGTTTTGAGACAGACCCTCAAGCTATAACCCTGGATAGAGTGCTGTGGCATCACAGCTCACAGCAACCTCCAATTCCTGGGCTCAAGCGAGTCTCTTGCCTCCGCCTCCCAAGTAGCTGGGACTACAGGCGCCTGCCACAACGCCTGGCCATTTTTTTTTTTTTTTTGGTTGCAGCCGTGATTGTTGTTTGGCGGACCCGGGCTGGTTTCGAACCCGCCAGCTCAGGTCTTACGTGGCTGGTGCCTTAGCCCGCTGAGCCATAGGCGCCGAGCCTAGAAAATATTTCATTGGCTTCTTGGAAAGATGCTGTTAGAAGCTAAGCAAATGGAGTATTTTCTAGACCTCAGTTTCTTTTCATTTTCTTGCCTCCTTTTAGTATAAGAACACCTGCTCACCACCTACTTTCTGTAAAGTAGATTAAATGGAATTATTCTAGGTTTCTTCATATTTGTTTTAAATACATATCAGAGTCATGGATTTTTCTTATTCACATAATAAGATATTATAAATTACAGCTCCATCATTAGAGATCTGAATCCCAGAGAAAACAATTGTCCAGGCAGGGGTTATCCAAGCTTGTTGAAGATTGTAAAGGCTAGATGTTGGACATTGCCTGACTATTGTAATGTCACAAGAGCCAGTTTAATCTGATTTAATCTCATTCCAAGGCTCCATTGGTCATAGTAAGTCTGCAAAATTGTGTGTGCTTGGTTGTGTGCTTTCACACTCTAGAGTGTGAAACCTGTAACTTGAGGAATTTTTTATGTTGGAGAATGTGATAATAGTAATAGCTTGGGGTAAGTCATGTAATTACGTGCTACATTGAATAACCCAGCCTTACTTACTCAGACACACACACACTCTTGATGATAGATTTATTTGCTGGGAATGTTACCACTACCATCCCTCCCTTAACCCATTCAGTCTGCTATAACAAATTTCATAGACTGGGTAGCTTATAAAGAAAGGAATTTATTTCTCACAGTTCTGGAGGCTGGGCAGTTCAAGATCAAGGCACTGGCATATTGATTCAGTGTCTGGTGAGGATTTGTTTTATGATTCATGACATCTTCCACAGCACTAATCCCATTTATGCGGGGTCTGACTTAATCACTTCCAAAGGCCCCACCTCCTAATGCCATCACATTGGGGGTTAGGATATCCCCAGCTGAGGGGAGGAGACACACAGTTCGGACCACAGCAACTGCCTTGCCTATCTTAAGGCAATTTACATTTCTTCCAGTTTATCAGGAGTGTGTGTCTTTTAGGGCTCTGTTGTTTAGTGTACCAAATATTAATTAACTTTGAAACGGCAGACTTTGCTCTCATGAAAAAACTATTCTAGTTATAAGTTGTGTGGCTACTTAAGATTTACATACTTTGGCTCGGTGCCTGTGGATCAACGGGCTATGGCGCCAGCCACATACACCTGAGCTGGCGGGTTCGAATCCAGCCCGGGCCCGCCAAACAACAATGACAGCTGCAACCAAAAAATGGCCGGGCGTTGTGGCGGGCGCCTGTGGTCCCAGCTACTTGGGAGGCAGAGGCAGGAGACTTGCTTGAGCCCAGGAATTGGAGGTTGCTGTGAGCTGTGGTGCCACAGCACTCTTTCCAGGGTGACAGCTTGAGGCTCTGTCTCAAAAAAAAAAAAAAAAGATTTACATACTTTGCGATCTTTGGGAAATTCCTTCAGAATACTAACACTGGAAATTTTGAATGCTTTAGTATGAAAGACCACATACCTTTTGTGGTCTAGACTCTAGTTGGCAAAATTCTTTGGCCTACCACGTGCATTTTCAGGGCTTGGGGGCCCAGAATGGTGTTTTTATTTTTTATTGTTATTTAGTTTTCTTTCACAGAGTCTCTTTCTGTCATCCAGGTTGGGGTGCAGTGTTCTGGGCATACCACAGCTTGAGTTCCTGGGCTCACGCAATTCTTCTGCCTCATCCTTCCAAGTAGTTGGGACTACAGGTGCATACCACCACACCTGGCTAATATATTTTAAACCTGTTTTCATAGAGATGGGGTCTTGCTACATTGCCCAGGCTGGTCTTGAACTCCTTGATCCTCTCCCTTCCCAAAGTGGTGGGATAAGCTACTGTGCCCAGCCTGGTTTTTACGTTTTTAAATGGTGGTTTTGTAAGTGTCTACATAATATTCTGAGTTTTTGCCTTTTGGCCTACAGGGCATAAAAGAGTTAATGTCTGATCCTTCACAGCAAAAAAATTTTGCTGATTCCTGGTCTAAAGGAAATACTATTGACAAAATATTATCGCCAAAATTTGATTGAATATCTGAAGAGCTGACTGAAGTCAGAGCTGGGTTATGTGTGTTAATTAAGATTAGCTTCTGGCTTCCTCAAATTAACCATTATTCCTCTAGAGCAGTGGTTCTCAACCTTCCTGATGCTACAACCCTATAATACAATTCCTTCTTGGTTTTTTTTTGGCCAGGGCTCGGTTTGAACCCACCACCTCCGGTATGTGGGGCTGGCGCCTTACTCCTTTGAGCCACAGGTGCCACCCCTACATGTTGTGGTTTCCTTGCAACTTCATAACTATAATTTTGCTACTGTTATGAATCGTAAATATCTGATATGCAGGAGGTGTTTAGGCGACCTCTGTGAAAGGGTCATTCGCCCTCCAAAGGGGTCTCAACCCACAGGTTGAGTACCGCTGCTATAGTATAGTGGAGAAAAATAGTAGATATATCATAACTGGGAACACCTAGCCTCTTTTTCTTGGCATTTGTCTTCACTTTGTTAAAAAAAATGTTGGGGATGTGGGAAATGGATGTCTGTGTGTTAGTTTTCTATTGCTATGTAATAAATTACCCTGAAATTAGCAACTTAAAACAAAAATTACCTCACTTTTTTTTCTTTTTTGAGACTCACTTTGTTGCCCTCGGTAGAGTGCTGTGGCGTCACAGATCACAGCAACCTCAAACTCGTGGGCTTAAGTCAGTGGTTCTCAACCTTCGGAATGCCATGGCCCTTTAATAGTTTCTGTGGGTCGAGACCCACAGGTTGAGAACCAATGGCTTAAGCGATTTCTTGCCTCAGCCTCCCAAGTGGCTGGGACTACAGGCACCCGCCACAACACCCAGCTATTTTTTGGTGTAGTTGTCATTGTTGTTTGACAGGCCTGGGCTGGGTTTGAACCCTCCAGCTCCGGTGTATGTGGCTGGCCTCCCTAGCCACTGAGCCACAGGTACAAGCCTACCTCACATTTTTTGAGAGTTAGGAATCTCAGGGCTCAGGGTCCCTAATGAAGTTGTAACAAAATGTTGGCTGAGGCTGTAGTCACCTTTTCAAGAGGAAGACCTCAGTTCCTTGCTGGCTGTGGGTAGACATATCTTAGTTGCTCACCATAGGAAACTCTCCATAAGGTTTTTTGAGTTCTTTTAGTGTGACTACTGGCCACCACCTGTGACCCAAGGGAGAACAAGGAGGAAGTCAAAATTCCTTTTATATTCTAATCTCAGAAGTCACTTACTCTGTTTATTAGATGCAAGTCACTAAGTCTAGCCCACAGTCAAGGAAAAAAGAATTAGGGTTTCTTTTTTTTTTTTTGGAAGGGAGGAAGGAGTATCAAGCTTATTTATTTTTGGGCAAATTTTAGAACCACCACAATGTGTTTCAGTGCTGGTAGTGGCAGTGGCAATGGGTTGTAGTATACACATTGGAAAGTTTGAATAGATTGTACTTTTAGAGGATATGGTTAGGTTGCATATAGTATATTAGATGATGTTGACTTTCTGCATAAGCAGCAGAAGGGAGGCGGGTGAGCATCTTATGTTTTGGGTAAATTTAGGATTTTATGTATGTGGTGTTTGTGTGTGTGTTGGTTTCTTGGAGTGTTTGAAGGGTATATGGTTGTGTGGGGCAGATTTGGGGGATTGCTTGGCCAGGCGCATGTGTCTGTTTGAGGGGGTGTGTGCTGGTGTATCATGAGATGAGGTTGGGGTAGGGTAACACTGGAATGCTGTTTTTTCTGGAAGGAAGTTTGGTTGGTGGGAAAAGGTGAACTCACTGTCACTAGCAGGTGAGTTACAATTTCATCAGGAGATCCCTGGGAGGAGCCACACCTCTACTTTGGGTGCCTTTCCCTTGAACTGGGATTATTTTTAAGAAAAGTACTTTTCCTGGATCATTTTTGTGATTTCACGCCTGTAATCCCAGCACTTTGGGAGGCTGAGGTGGGCGGATCTCTCGAGCTCACAAGTTTGAGACCAGACTGAGCTAGAGTGAGACTCCGCCTCTTAAAAAAAAAAAAAAAAACCGGGTGTTGTGGTGGTCACTTGTAGTCCCAGCTACTTGGGAGGCTGATGCAACCTCTTGCTTGAGCCCAAGAGTTACAGGTTGCTGTGAGCTATAATGCCAGGATACTCTACCAGGGTGACAGACTCTATCTCAAAAAAAAAAAAATTATTTGAGAAATAGCAATAAGTTTTTTTTTTGTTTTTTGTTTTTTTTTTTTTTAAGTAATTGGTAGTTTAGGGTAACATAGCCACCTCCCTGCAGCTTTAGGTTAAATATCAATAAATGTCAGCTATTTCGAACTCATTGGTAGGAAAAGAATTCCAATCCAACTTAAAACCTGAATATTCAGAGAATTTTTAAATTCCATTTATTTTTAAGCACCGCATAATTTCTTTATAGTTGGAACTACTCTGCTAGGCATGTGGTAAATGATGTGTTGAAATAAATCAAATTATCACCCTACTTAAACTCTTCGGACACATCACTTTTCAACATTGCACCTTTCTGAAATTGTGACACTTATTAAAATTGTTGGTATCCCAATTGGAATTAGGAAGTGGAAGTGTGAAGCAGTTTTTTAAAAACTTCCCTATGGCACTTATTAGGGTTAGGAAAATATGATATCTCTCAGGGCTTAGACTAGATGGACCAAGAGTTTTTACTTAGGTTGTGACCATTCTGTTAGGAACTAGGAAAAAATTTTAGTCGTCTTGATTAGACACTTACTAGTGGAAGCAAGTTAAAATCCAGTTTCTTTAAGAAAATTATTGGTTCTAAATCATCTGTTTAGTAATATGGAAGTAAGACGTTTTCATTATTATTAAATAACAATTATAATAGAATCTCCATCGTTGACCACCTCAAGTTGACCTAATTTTAATGGACTGAACACGTAACACATACGTATCAGCACAGTAGGCCTAATTCCTTAATGTTGACCACCTTTCTATGTTGACAGTTTGTTACAGTCCCTTGGGTGGTCAACTTCCAGAGGTTCTACTGTAATTACCCTATTAATTACTAACTCAAACTTTTATCATAGGTATTTAGGCTTTTGAAGTTAACTTTCATTACTAGAGAAAGAGAAAACAATAAACCACAACTTCCTTTTTAGGATGATAAAAAGTATACCACCACCATCCCCGCCCAAAGCACCTGCCCTCATACTTTTAGTTTGATAGTGACACTGATGGAACATAAAAAGAAAACCTTATGAAAGGTAGAATTTTAGTGAATAAAAGTAGGGAAAGAAGTAAAAGCAGGGCAGTGCCTGTGGCTCAGTGGGTAGGGCCCCAGCCCGGTATACCAAAAGCCCCGTGGCAGGCTTGAACCCTGCCCCAGCCAAACTGCTACTGCTCCCCCCCAAAATAGGGCGGTGCCTGTGGCTCCTCGAGTAGAGCACCAGCCCCATATACCGAAGCTGGCGGGTTCAAAGCCGGGCACTGTGGCGGGCGCCTGAAGTCCCAGCTACTGGGGAGGCTGAGGCAAGAGAATCGCCTAAGCCCAGGTGTTGGAGGTTGCTGTGGGCTGTGTGACACCACACCACTCTACCAAGGGTGATAAAGTGAGACTCTATCTCTCCCAAAAAAAAAAAAACTAGCTGGGAGTCTGGTGGGCACCTGTAGTCCCAGCTACTCAGTAGGCTGAGGCAAAAAAATCGCCTAAGACCAGGAGTTGGAGGTTGCTGTGAGCTGTGATGTTACGGCATTCTACCAAGGGCAATAAAGTAAGACTCTGTCTCTTTAAAAAAAATAATAATAAAGTAGTAGTAAAAGCAACGAAGATTCTGTGATCAAATAAATGTGAAATTATTGAGTAAAAATGGCGTTTTGTAGATTTAATATAGAATTTTACTGTTTACCATCTTACTGTGATTACTGTTACATAGGTTTCTCAAATTTCTTTTCTTCTTTTCTTTTCTACTTATATTTTTAGAGACAGGGTTTCATTCTGTCATCTAGGCTAGAGTACAGGGGCATGATTACAACTCACTGCAGCCTTGAACTCCTGGACTCTCAAGTGATCCTACCTCCTGCGTCAACCACTGGAATAGTGTAGCTAGGACTGTAGGTGTGCCCTACCATCCCTAGCTAATTTTTTTTTTTTTTTTTGAGACAGAACCTCAAGCTTTCGCCCTGGAGAGAGTGCCGTGGCATCACAGCTCACAGCAACCTCCAATTCCTGGGCTTAAGCAAGTCTCCTGCCTCCGCCTCCCAAGTAGCTGGGACTGCAGGCGCCCACCACAACGCCCGGCTATTTTTTGGTTGCAGCTGTCATTGTTGTTTGGCGGGCCTGGGCTGGATTTGAACCCGCCAGCACAGGTGTACGTGGCTGGCGCCTTAGCCCGTTGAGCCACAGGCACCAAACCCCTAGCTAATTTTTTTATTTTTTGTAGAGACAAGGTCCCACTATGTTGGCGATGCTGGTCTTGAACTCCTGACCTCAAGTGATACTCCTGCCTTGTCCTCCTAAAGTGTGGGGTTTACAGGCATTACGCCCTCATGCTTAGTTGGTTTCTCAACTTTCTTCAAGGAACATCTAGTTGCACTTCATCAAATACTACTTGGGAACTACTAGGTATCTGTAGAGTCATGTCATGATTACAAGTCTAAGCTATGTCTTCAAAAGTTTGCAAATCCTGTTTATTCTTTACAGTCCACTTGATACCTCCTTCTAAAGATAACTTTCCCCCACTCCAAAGGAGGATTTATTTTATCTTTATGTGAAATTCTGATACACTTTGGTTTTTTTTTTTTTTTGAGACAGAACCTCAAGCTATCACCCTAGGTAGAGTGCTATGGCATCAGAGCTCACAGCGACCTCCCAACTCTTGGGCTTAAGCAATTCTCTTGCCTCAGCCTCCTGAGTAGCTGGAACTACAGGCACCTGCCACAACGCCCAGCTATTTTTTGGTTGTGAGTTGTCATTGTTGTTTGGCAGGCCTGGGCTGGATTTGAACCCACCAGCTCAGGGGTATGTGGCTGGTACCTTAGCTGCTTGAGCTATAGGCGCCACCCACACTTTGAATTTTTTTGATGATCATCTTTCTCACTGCCCTTTATATTATGCCCCTGACTTCAGTTTTCTTGCACAGGGCTACGTCTGCATTTAGTAGACCCTTCAGTCTCTATGAAGTTGAACTCCCCATTTCCCTTGGTGTGGAATAGGGGGAAAAACTTCTGTTTTTCTAAGTAAGATTTCCTCTCTTGTCAGTATAACAGCTTACAGGTGAAATTGGGGCTTCAGGCAGGATCTAATTGATCCAGAGATGGGCTCTTCAGGAGCTGGTTGCATGTGGAAGAATTTGGCTTTCAGCCCCACAACTACAGTCCAGTGTAGTTGTCGTAGCTTGTGGGTTTCAGAGTGTGGATAGCTAGCTACTCCAGAATGGAAGAGTGGGGGACTCTACATATGCTGTGCTTTCCCCCACAACCAAACACTTGCTCTCCTTAGTACTTCTATTTTAAACATGTTCATATTTTTCTTAACTCAAAACCTTGTCACCAGGCTTTATCATTTTTTATCATCATTTAGAAAGTTGAATAGAGTAAATTCTGGTATTATGCAAACAAATCAGTTAAATTGATAATATTTTTTCTGCATGAAGTTTTGTGCTTGTAGAAACATCAGAAATTAAATTTGCTGATTCTGCTAGGACAGTGGTTCTCAACCTTCCTAATGCCACAGCCCTTTAATACAGTTCCTGTGGGTAATGACCCACTGGTTGAGAACTGCTTTTCTAGGAGAAGATAGGTCCTTTGTTGGGTAGGCAGCACTTCCTGTTGTGACTAAGATTTCAGTGGGTGGTTATGATATGTCCTCACCCACACCCTACCAATCAAAAATTTCCCAGGTGTCTTTTTTTTTTTTTTTTTGTAGAGACAGTCTCACTTTATCGCCCTCCATAGAGTGCCATGGCGTCTCTTGCCTCAGCCTCCTAAGTAGCTGGGACTACAGGTGCCTGCCACAATGCCCGGCTATTTTTTGTTGCAGTTTGGCTGGGGCTGGGTTTGAACCCGCCACCCTCGGTAATTGGGGCCAGCACCCTACCCACTGAGTCATAGGTGCCGCCCCCAGGTGCCGTTTGAAGAGAGGGATTTTGGATCCAGTTGGCTATATTGTTCCCATGAGATAATACTTATAGATGAATATGTGTATGACTTGCTGTGTTTGCATCGCTTGGAAGTTTTTCTTACTATATTCTAAGTTTGGGATGTGGATACATACTGAAATAACAGGGTTGTGGCTTATTAAGAACAGTTAAGTATAGGAGGAAATTTTAAATGTAGTTTTTATAACTGATGGATTTAATGCAGTAATACCTCATTTAAGAGGGTAAGTCCCTTTACACTTGGAGAAGATGCTGAATCCATGGTCAAAAAATAGAGCTCAAATTGTGGTCTGCTTTTGAAAGAATTGTGTTCTCAGTCATTTTGTTTTAAATCCATTCCAGTGTCCCAGAACGAGGGCTGGGGGCTAGTGTGGAATACTTAGAATAACAGCAGGAACCACAGACAGCTGCTAGCATTAACAGTGGCAGCACAGCTACAGGGTATACTTTGCCATGTACCACAAAACAGAGGCAGGGACTGTGCAGTGTGGGGCAGCTCAGAATATTTCTGTAGGGAATCTTAAGTGTAACAGCAGCCTGAAGTTATCAGAAGGGCCAA
Source organism: Perodicticus potto (assembly GCA_963574655.1). Taxonomy (NCBI): domain Eukaryota; kingdom Metazoa; phylum Chordata; class Mammalia; order Primates; family Lorisidae; genus Perodicticus; species Perodicticus potto. Next base: position 1,334 of record CAUYRH010048269.1, on the reverse strand, counting down.
TTATTTTTCATGGAGTGTTTAATAATATGGGTAATATGGAATGCAATTTTTAAAAACTAGAATCATGAGTGTTCAATAAATGTAGTGTGACAGTTAAGGCTTGCATTTTTTTCTCCCACTAGAATATTTTTTTTGTAGTCCCAACCCTCTGAAGCATGTATTTGTTTGAAACGCTGGGGGCGGGGTGGGTGGGTAAGGGTATTCTGATTTTACTAAAGGCAAAGTTTTTAAAACTTGGATTTGCTTGTTAGTATGTATACACAAGTGCATGTGAAAAACAAAATAGCATTTCTGTATTTTTTTCTCCCAAGTGTTAATTTTACCATTTCCAGTCTCTATCTATGATAGATATTTTTTCATTTTTCATAAAACAGTTGAGAAAACTAAGGTCGACGACTGGTTTCTTGTTCTAAGTCTAGTATTCTTTTCACCAGAACAGTTACATTTGGATTAAAAAATACCGTAAACAGATTATCATGCTAAAGATTGCTATCCTGTGAAATCTTATTGTTGAATCTCAAATCTATTATTCCAAAGTGCTGGGTATTATTATCTTCCACACCCCTTTCCGGTCTTGTCACCTGGAAACAGTTCCTATATCCCAGTCTCTGATTTCACCAATTTTTATAGAGGGCATACACAGACACTCAGCTGGTTAATTTTGGAGAATTGATTGATCATAGATTCTTGTAAATTCAGAGTTAAAAATTCTTTATTCTGTTACTCTGTGCTCATGATAGACAGCAAAGCTGTCATTTTACTTCATTCTCTTCTGAGTCTTTATGCCTCAATTAAGACATTCTCTGGGTATGCAACTCCACAGGCTTCTTTCTGGTTTGTTTATTTTTAACTTTTTAAATGGATATAATTGAAACACTAGAAATAACAATCTCCCTGTTCATTATCCAGTTTCAAGTGTTACCATATTGGCAAACTCATTGATCTTCATAAATACTGCACAGCCTTATTGTTTCTGTTAAGCTATCAACTGCACTTGTATAAAAGTGCATTCTAGGCAAAAAATTGAGCTCAACATCCACAGTCATCAGAGAATTGCAAATTAAAACCACATTGAGATGTTATGTATACCCACTTCATTGGCTCAAATTTAAAAGACTGACATTATCAAGTGTTGTTGAGGAGCAGTTAGAACTCTTTGCTGGAGGGGATGTACCATGGTACAGTCACTTTGTTTTTTCTTTTTTTTGAGACAGAGCCTCAAGCTGTCACCCTGGATAGAGTGCTGTGGCATCACAGCTCACAGCAACCTCCAATTCCTGGGCTCAAGTGAGTCTCTTGCCTCCACCTCCCAAGTAGCTGGGACTACAGGTGCC
>CAUYRH010048268.1:0-24425 GCA_963574655.1 Perodicticus potto | reverse complement strand
TGAAGCTACTGTTTGTTTTACTAAAGTCCTAAATATTTTGTCTTTCTCTTTTTATGTTGATTACTGCAAAGTCCTTCATGCAGTACCCAAAGTGTCTCTATATTTTTAAGCGCTAAAAAGAAAATAAGTTTTTTTTTTTTTAGACAGACCCTCAAGCTGTCACCCTGGATAGAGTGCAATGGCATCACAGCTCACAGCAACCTTGGGCTCAAGCGAGTCTCTTGCCTCCGCCTCCCAAATAGCTGGGACTACAGGCACCCGCCACAACGCCCGGCCATTTTTTGGTTGCAGCCGTCATTGTTGTTTGGCGGGCCCAGGCTGGATTTGAACCCGCCAGCTCAAGTGTACGTGGCTGGCGCCTTAGCCCGTTGAGCCACAGGTGCTGAGCCAAGAAAATAAGTTTTTAACCTTGCTAGGGAATTGAATTTCCTGAAAAAATATACATTCTCCAAAAGCTCCATCTTGGCTTAAGTTCAAACATGGGAAGCTTTTAAGTGACTTTTGATCTACTTGATATGGTTCATTTATTCTTAAGTAAGTCAGAGTGCAGACTGCATTATCCTGATGTACAGGAAACAGGAATAATTCTGACTAAGAATTTACTAACAATAAGGAGGCTCATAACAATAAGGAGGCTGAGGTCTCAAATGAAAAGGACATTTCCATGTTCATGACATTTTGAGAAGACACTACCATTTGGTTTAAGGTTAAAGAAGTGGTTCTACTAGTGGCTTAAATGCTTGTCATTTAAGTATCTTTCTTCATCATCAGTGGATGTTTAGAATGAATTGTAACACCCACATTTTTCAAGTACAAAGTCTTAAACTAGACAACAAAGAAAGGATGTAACTTAACACTTCCTTCTTTAACAGATATGTAGGAGAATATTTGTTGTATGGCCATTTGTTGCATTCATGTCACAGCTTCAGAAGGTTATTACCAATCAGAAAAAAATGTTTAAGTCTTTTGTTTCCTAAAACTAGGTGTATTAGTCAGTCATGGTTTAATAAGGCTGTGTAACAAACTACACCAAAGTTCAGTAGCTTACCATAGCAAATGTTTGTTCCCCTATTTACAGGCCCACAAGTTGGCCGAGATTTGGATTGTCTCAGTTGAGCTCAGTGCGTTGGCTCTGCTTTGGGTTGCAGGTCAGCTAGCCCTGACTCCAGGCTGAGATGAGGTTCAGATATGCTCCATGTATATTTCTTCTGAAGCTCAAGCTGAAGAAGCAGTGGCTATCCACTGTTGATTACCGATAGGGTCACTGCAAAGTCCTTTATGCTGTACCCAAAGTGTCTCTTATTTTTGCATGATAAATTACTTATCCAGGGCTTATTCTTTCATGGTGCATCTTCACAGCACAAACAGGGAATCAAATAATGGGATTATATTCAAAGTCTGTGCTTCATATCACATCGATATTATTCAACACAGGTCATATTGATAAGCCATCATTGTAACATGGGAAAATTCGATCTTCTCACACTGGGAGAAAACTGAAAATTTAGGTGACATACAGGATAAGAAAGAATTGGGACAATAATCCAACCTGCCAATGAGCAACTCCAGTTACCTCCATTGTTGTACTTGGTTTTCCCAGGTGGATAAGATGTTAGATGTCATCTGGTTAAACCTCCCTTCAATACAGGAATTCCTTTGACAATAGCCCAGACAGATGCATTTTCAGCAGCAGCTTGAGTTCTTCCAGGTGTTCCATGATTTTTATAATATAGTCTGTTTTATTGTAGGAGTGTTCTAGAGAAAAATAGGGGGAAAAGTCTATTATTATTCAAAATTTGTCTCTTTATACATCCTTCCCACTCCTTGAGTAATCTATACTCAAAAACAATGGTTAATATGTATTCCTTTCTTTATAGAACAACTCTTCTTGATGACAGCTATCACATCGCCAAAGTCTTTGCTTTTCTAGTTTCTGTAATGATTCATCAGATAACATAAAAGTATTTGTAAAAGTTGCACCATGCTCATCATGCTACTGTGGACAAATTAAAGCTGATTGATGACTTTATTAAGGCAGGATATTTATTACAAAGCAAGATGCTTTGCTCTTGGCCTGGATCCTGCAGAGCAGAGAGAAACCATTCCTGTCTCTCAACACTCTTCTATGAATCCATCAAGAGTTTAAGTAAAGATTTTTATGGAGTGCCTGTCCTATGTCTATGTCCTGTTGAACTCCCGATCACCTCCCTGAATTCCATTTTGACTGAATCGTATCAATCATACATTTACAAAATTGCATCTTTTATCTAAAAGAAACTATATTTCTCCTTATCAACTTTCATTGAATTTATTACATTTCCCAGTCTCACCATAACATTTGTATTCTGACATTCAATATAATACCTCCATGTATATGATATGGGTGAACTTGGGACCATACCTCTTTTACTTCATCCATGTCACTGACTAAATACTGACAGATGGGCTGTTGAGGACACAGTCCTGAAAGCTCTACTCGTCTCTCTAGTGGGTGGTATCACTAAAACCCTATCTTAGATATTCTTGTGTTTTTTATACTCCTATCATATCATTCTCCTGATCCTCCTATTTGAAAAACAGATTCCCAAGAAGATGAGATTAGTTTGATGTGACTATTCTTTACAAAGCTGTACTAGTTCACCCCATCTCCTCCTCATTTCTAAAACTCAGTGGTCACAAAGCCAAATGCTCATAAAGGTAAGGTAGGTCATAAATGTATAGATTGAAAGCCAGGTATGAGTCATTTTGTAACAGAAATACGTATCCTTTGAGTAGAAGACTGCCAGCAGAACAAAATACGTTGCTTAGCTAATTTCACCTGCCCCTTTATGATCTATCTTCTAAAATAGTTTATTGGTCTTTCAATAATGTAAGCTTTTATCCTTGCCCATTTTAAAAATGAAAACCATATTGGTACACCTCCTTTCATAGATTTGGTAGGGACTATGAAGGCCCTGGTTCAATCCCAAATCAATAAATCCCATTGATGATGTCTCTAAGAAATGATCTAATAGGCTTTTTAAAAACATATATCAAATTATGGTGCTCTCATCACATCTCAAGTGCAGCTGCTACCATACTCCTCCTTCCTTTCTGTCTCAGAGGAAAAATTTGCTTCTACCCTTCCACAATTGAGTCTACCTGGGCACTTGGCAAGGTGCCTTTTTGTCTCTTCTGGGATTTCATCCCATCTGTTACCACATCTCTGTTTTATCTGTTATATTTCCTCTCCTTTGCCTCTTCCCCATCTGCTCAGAACGTGATGAAATGTATGTAAAATATATTCTATGTCATTTCGCTCACTGGCTTTCCAATACCAACTAACCAGAGTTTATATTCCTTAACATATGATTTTGGCCTCAACCTACCTTTTTTTTTTTTTTTTTTTTTATCTAGCACAACTCATTTCTGTCTAGTTTAGACACTGTACTCTGGCCAAACTCATCCAATGATCAGACGTCATTTTCCTTTTAATCATTGTTATTGCCATTCTTAGATGATATTTTGCAAGCATCATTTTTACTCCCCCCATTTGTTAGAATACCAGATGTCCTTCATAACCTAGTCTCTGAGTCATCTCTTTCATGAAGCTTTCCCTGCTCTCCCTAGCAGAACACCATTTCTACCAAAATCCTGTTGAATTTTATCTCCGCTGTTGCCTTTACTGCTTTTTATTTTTTAACAGCTATTTTTTGTCCAAGTCTTATCTACTCAGTTGTAAAATTGTTGAATACCTGAATTGCGTCCTATCCATCCTTATATCTTTAGGCTCTGGCACAATTCTTTACACTTAATATATAGCCAATAAATGTCTATTGATTGATAGAATAATTAATTCAAAGAGTCATTAATGATAATCAACCTAAGTATTTAGCCAAATTATACCCAACTTTCTATATTTTTGGACAATCATTTGAGATAAACCAAATTCTCCGCATTTAAAACAAAAGAAACTAGCCTTTATTTTTTATCTGGTATGGAATGGATACTTGACTAAGTTTCTTTCGTAAATATTACATATTTACTATTCTTTTTTTATCACCATGAAAATTCTGTTGGGCAAGCATTTGTTTGTTAGGTTATTTAGGTAAAGAAACAGAAACTAAAAAAGATTAAATAAAAAAATTACCTATTTCAGAACTGGAAAGTCATATCTGTACTTGGAAGTGTCCAGGGAGGAGAAGGTTTGGAGGATGCATATAATACAGAGAGCAGAGAACTGGCTAAGAATATGACTGGCTCTATTTCTGGCTTTGCCTTTGATTTACTATGTGACTTAGGAAAGTTTATCTTTGGCTTTTCCATTGATTTGTAAAACTGAGATTCATATACAACTGTGCGAAATGTGTGTCCCTTTACTTACCCCCCTCCAAGAGATTAATGAGATGATATCTAAGGAGCACTTTGATTTTCTCTGATAAAAGAAATAGATAAGTATGAAGTGAAGCATTTCCTGCTTCCATTGAAGCTTTTAAAGAGGATGAAAACAGCCTTTTAAAAATTATCAAAGGAAAAGCTAGAGGAAGGAATAGCTATGTACATTTAAAATCAAGTCAACAATTACTGTAGAGCACCTACTGATCTCCTAATATGTGTGTTGTGCATTATAATTTACCAGGCATTTTTACATATATTTTATCATTTGATCCTTATAACAACTCTATGAAGCAAATAGGATAAGCTTTTTTATTACCATTTGAAAAATAAGATGTCTAATAGTTAGAGAGGCCAAATGATTTCTTCAGTGCTACTTGATTTGTGTGTGTGTGTGTGTGTGTATTTTTTTTTTTTTTGAGACACAGTTTCAGCCTTTCACCCTGGGTAGAGTCCCGTGGTGTCATAGCTCACAGCAACATCAAACTCTTAGGCTTGAGCTATCATCTTGCCTCAGCCTCCTGAGTAGCTGGGGCTAAAAAATAATGCCTGGCTGGTTTTTCTATTTTTAGCAAAGACGGGGTCTTGCTCTTGCTCAGTCTGGTCTCAAACAGCTGAGCTTAGGAGATCCATCTGCCTCAGCCTCCCAGCCTCGCTTTGACTCAGATATAAAATGGTCCAGGGTTAAATCCATGTGTCCTAGGTTCCCAATCCAAGTTTAGGTATCTTGCATTTGTATGGTTTTATTGACATTATACCATGCAGATTGGACTGTCTCCTCTGTATCCATCCACATTCAGTCCATGTTCAGGGTTGATTTTACATCTCATTTTTACTATTAAGTTTTCTTTTACCATTCTAATCTAAAGGCAGTTCTCCTTCCCTACATTTTTTTTATATGAGTTAATTTTTATGTCCAAGCACAAGGATAATGAAATATATTTTCCATGCAAAATATTATACACATTGAATAACATACAGTGTTAACAATGCAGTGTAGGTTTCCTAGGAAGCGGACTCTGTGATAGAAATATACATGTAGGGAGTGTATTTATTGGGCAGTGCTGTCTGGATGAGGACCAGTGAGAGTGGAAAAATGAAGCAGGATGGACAGAGCAAGAAGTTGAACTATATCGAAGTCCCATCAAATGTCTCAGTTGATCCCTTGAGGAATCTCTGAAGTTGGAAAAGCCCCTCAAAGATGTCTGAATTGAGGCAATGGCCAGCCTTTAGATATCTGCCACCCCACAAACATGAACCTTGAATGAGACAACTCTCTTTAGCCAAGGGCAATTTTCAGAGAAGAACTCAGCAGAGAGCAGCCAACTAGCAATAGTCCCAGTAACTGAGGGAAGAAGTGCTTCAGTCTCCAAAGGGTTAGGGGATTTGTGAGAATCTGGAAAGCACATCATAGCATCGACTCCTTCCCTACTTTTTATTGTGCTTATTATATTTTTCCCCTGGAGGCCTTTCTAGTATGTTGGGCCTCCTCTATTCTATTCTTTAAAATAGGCCTTTGGAATTTAGCCCAATTTCCAACCTTCTTGATAGTGGCTGGCAATCCATTCCATTCCTGGAACTGAGCTTCCACACAAAGAATATTTGCAAGTTAAAAATGGTTCTGTTCATTTTAGTATTAATGCCCAACACATCTTATACATATAATGTACTCAATATATACCTGGTAAATAAATGGCTGGACTAATCTACAACTCTGGATGGGGCAGAAGGTTCAGACAGTTTGATGAGAAGACTGAAAATAGACTTGAGACATGATAGTGGTGGGTCTGGGATAACAGGCTAGAGTTTGAAATTTGCCTTGTTAGCAACAATAGGATTATTGGTGCCAAGGAATAGTTGCACTGGATTTTCTATTTTTAGTACAGATTCTACTTTAGAACTCAGCAAACTCCTTGTTCCCCACCTCTTGTCTTTTCAACTCCACAGGGACCTCCTCCCACCAGTTCCTAGAGACTTGTAATATGTAGAACAGGTGACAAAACTCAAGTGAATCAAGGCAGCCTGTTAAGGGAAGTGATTTTTTATGATGTTTCAGTTTGTTAACTAAATTGCAGGTTGTATGTATTGCCTGGCCAGAGACAGCTGACAGGCCACTCTGCCTGCACAAGTAGTACCTCCAAAATGACGCGTGCACTTTAGTTTCATTAGAGGCGGTGGTGGTTGTCATTATTGCTTGGACCATCACAGTAAATATGATGATTATATGCATCCCTAGAGATTTGGATTGACAGCACGGTTGGGCTGCACTAAAGCGTCTTTGCTGGTGCAGTGATATAAATGACAGCAAAGCAGATCTCCGGGCCCTTCAGGATGGAGTCAGAAGTTCATGATGCAAAGTTAAGTCCCATGGGCCTACTGGAATCTTCTCAATCAGGATTGTAATCTGATTTGTTTATAAGTTATATTTAACATTCCTCTCTCTGATGTTTTTTCTCACATCCCAATGTCCAAAAACCTAAAACATCAGCTGCATGTTGCCAAGACTTTCAGCGATCAGCAGAAACAGTAGTAGTTACAAACTGCTTATTCAGAGGCAGCTACTGTGCATCACATGACCATAAAATGAACATTTCAAGAGTCCCAAATGTATGCCAGCCTCTGAGTAACAAATCCTCTTTAGATGCCTATTGTTTAAAGTCTTCTTAAATTAATCTGTTCCAGTAAGATTGTTTGGAGAGGGTTTGAATGGGCTTCTGGTTAATTAGAGAAGGCATGATTTCCCCATCTATGCTACACAATGAGGCCACTGCTGTCCCCAGCCAAGAAACTACTGGAAGGACACTTCTTATAACTTTTCTCCAATCCCTTATGTAGTTGATGGGATTGGATCTTCATGTATCTGGAGTGACCCCTTTTCATCCCTTTATCCTGTCCAAAGGGGTTCTTCTCTCTGGGATGAACATTCCCTGGCCTGCTGCATCTCTGCAGGAAGCAATATGGAGGGACAGAAACAGGAGTAGAAACAATGATCTGTGGCCAAGTTTAAATTTCGTCCCAGACCCACTTTCCTGTCCATCTCCACAACCAATGAAGTTTGCCGGTCCTTTTGTCTGTGGCTATTTCCCATTTGGCTTGGATTTCAGAGTGGAGAAGGTTATGATTTACGGGCTCGCTTAAACCTCAGCATGGTAAAGTAGCAATTTTGTTTTTCTTATATTGCAATGAACATTTTAAATTTATTTGACAGTCCATTATATAACTAAAATAATTTTTTTCACTATCAGTTTCTATTCAAAATTAATTGGTAGTGCCAGAGCAATAGTCCACATTAAATTTTTTCTTGATGGTTATGGCCATGCAGATATGTGAACTCAGAGGACTGAAAGTGTGTTTGCATATAATTTATATGTACCTTTCTGAACTGAATAGTCTGCTGTTATAACAGCTTCGAATAAAGCATAATATTATCATTATCTTTGCCGGCATCTATTAATCCTATTGTTTGTTGGTTAAATATGTAAATTTCCTGGCGGCAGTCTTCTGAGTCAAGGTGAAGGCAGTTCTAGTGAAGAGTTCTTCAAATTTGGTTCTTCTTATAAGGCTGCCTAACAGTGATAGATTTTGTTGTTCAGTCTCAGTTTATGAAAAGTGCATTAAAACCTTGAGCTGAGCCATGTCTCTGAAGCAGCTGTTGGATCATTACATTTTGGCAAGCACTTTAGATGTGCACATGATTTTATGATCAAGTCCACTTAATTCATCCTAACTCTTGAAAGGGAAAGGGAACTAAAATTCCCTTAAATCTCTTCTCAGATGTGCTAGATGCCTGTACATATTGTTTTATTCTCATAACAAGCTTTCATGGTAGATAGTATCCTTCAACATTGAAGATGAGAAAATTGAGGCCCAGAGAGTCTAAATGATACAGTCAAGACCTCACTGGAAGTGATGGAGTTAAGCTTCAAGGCCAGGCTTGTCTTACTCAAAAACCTATGATTTTTTTCTTTTCTTTCTTTCTTTCTTTTTTTTTTTTTTACTGAGGGATTAAAAACAAAACAAAACCAACAAACAGAAAATCCTGCAAGGAACAGATAATATAAATGATTAAAATAGAGTAGGGTATAAGAAAAAAATGTGTTTCCTTTATTTTTCTTGAATCCTATGGCCTTTCCAGTCTTTCAGAGAGGTTCAGAGAGGTGGCTAATCATGCAGTGACAAAAGTATTTCTCTCCCCTCTTTATCCTAGCATCCCCAAAATATGACAAATAGAGAAAACTTGATGATAAACAGCAACCAACACCTGGCCTTTGCATCTGATGGCTATAGAGAATGGTGGGAGCTGTGGTGAATTAGGGAGCTTGCACTTTTCTCTCCTAATCAACTCTGGCTGCCTTGTCTACAGAAATGTTAGCCCATTGTTTCTAAATCTTACCATTTTTTTCCCCAAAAGAACCTAGCTGTTCATGAGAGATCTTTGATTTTTAAACTTTGCAAATGACTTTATAAAAAAAAAAGTACTCTGTAGTACCTCCTCTTTAAAAAGTAAAATACAGCTTCTCTGAGGGCTCGATCCAGCATAAAGTCTCTGAATTTGTGAGGACTATATTACATACTACAGCTAATAAGTATCTACTGGGAAAAATAATTAACAAGGACAAATAAAATCCAAAATGATTTTTACCACTCTCCCAAGTATTGTGCCCTCCATATTTAAGACTTGTGTACCATGCCTCTCTGTGGCACCCACCCCGTCCTTCATAGAGTGGAGATGAGACCTGTGTGCCGTGAGCACACAGGTCTTACATGCCCCAAGCCTTCCTTTCTGTGCGTTCCTGGGTACACGCAGACACGGTGGCCTGGTGAGCAGGGACAGTATGTCCCATCAGCAGTCTTCCTTTGGCAATTGAATCAGAAATGTATCATGCTGTCAAATGTGTCTAGGCCTGGAGCTAGCATTCTAAGATGTTTGCCTGTAGGTATTTGCCTACAGAAAGTTTCTTGAAGTAAGTACAAAGCAGAGTGGCAAGCCACACACCCATATTTGAGGATTTGGGGAGCTGTTCTTCTCACTCTTTCAGATGAGCCCTGGTAGATAACAGTTACTCACGCTCTGTCTGATTCCTTGCCTGAACCCTTATTACCTCTTTCTTTTAACTGTTCACTTTCTTCTGACCCTAATCATTGCCTGAAGGGACTCATAGGTATCACGGAGCATGGATATGATAGTTAACGACACAACTGTTAATTGCTGAAACAGGGATACTGTAGCATTGCTTGGATGACATCTTCCCTGAAGGCCTCTGAGCCTCTGGCCAGCGTCGGGGGTAAGTGCCTCACAAACCATCACCGTTCTAAACAGCATGAACTCTTCTCTGCCTGGAAGAGGGATTCCTGTAGCAGAAATCAAGGGGAGTCAGCAGGGCATGTTTGGGAAATAAAAGGATATATTTATATTTATTTATTTATTTATTTATTTATTTATTTATTTATTTTAAAGATATAACCTCACAACTTTCTCACATAAAATTTTTTTTTGCTGAAGACTATGGCAAAACATTCAGTAATGATGATTAGCAGCAATAATATCAAATATTAAAACACTTGAATTTGACTAGATTTACTTTTTCTACATTTATATAAACATGAAACGTTACAATTCTTAAAGTTTCAATGAATGACACATTCCTGTTTCTTCTCAAGAATGGAAGAAAAAGTATCCAATGTAATCAGCCCTACTATGAAACTAACCTATAGCTTTCATATGAAGGCTATAACCCAATTATAGCATAAGAATATGGGGAAAGGGGCAAGGGAGGGGAGGGGAATTGGTGGGATCACACATAGAGTGCATCTTAGAAAGGTACAGGTGAAACTTACTAAACACAGAGTGTAAATGTCTTAACACAATAACTAAGAAAATGCCATGAAGGCTACGTTAACCAGTTTGGTGAAAGTGTTTCAGATTGTATATGAAACCAGCACATTGTATCCCATAATTTCACTAATGTACACAGCTATGATTTAATAAAAAAGAAAAAAATAATAATTAGTTGTATCTAATGTGAATGTTAATATCATCTATTCCAGGTTTACTGACAAAGTATCTGTGCAGATGCTGAAGCTGAGTGGCATCAGGAAGCCTTATAGCTTTCAAAACTTATTTATTTATTTATTAAGTCATTTGTACATAGACCATGAATACATTTATGCCATTATGGGATTCACTATGTTGATTATTTGTACAAATTGGAGTGCTTACATCCTACTAATCAACATAGCCTTCACCTCATTTACCAAATTATAGTGTTAAGACATTTATGATCTATACCTGATAAATCCAACTTGCGCTTGCAATATGCTCCATAGGTGTGGTCCCCCCACTAACCCTCCCTTTATTTTGAGCTCATAGTTTCTACATTCTATAAATGTAATTGTGCCATCTTTAAGGAAACATTTGCTTGGGGGTGTGAGGAAAGCCCTTTGGGCAAGAGAGAAAATATTCTCTAAGATTTAGTGTGATGATGAACCATAAAAATTTCTTCTTTGTCTTGGTATACATTGGGCTCTGGGAGTCTAGCTTAACATTCAAATGTCTCTGTCTTAGCAAAAGCAGCGAAGTTTTAGAAAGCAAACAAACTGGTTAATAATGGTCTAAGAAAATTTTATATCAATTGTTTTCTATTTTTCCTTTCTATAGGCTAAATTTTATCTTTTATTTTACGTTTTCTTTTTCTTTTCTTTCTACTTTTGAGATGGGATCTCCCTATGTCACCCAGACAGGCAGGTCTAGAAATCCTAGGCTCAAGCATCCTCCAGGCTCAGACTTCAGAGTAGCTGGGACTACAGGCATGTGCCAACACTCCTGGCTAATTTAAAAAAAAAAATTATTTTTTCTTAGAGTTGGGTTCTCATTAGTTTACACAGGCTGGCCCTGAACTTCTGGCCTCAAGTGATTCTCTAATCTCACCCTCCCAAGTAGGTGGTATAACATGGTCTAGTTATAATATCCTCTACTCTCACCCTCCAAGTAGGAGCTATAGCCACCATGCCAGGTTCTGAATTTCCTTTTTATTTCAACAGTTTCAATCTTCTAAACTTCTCTCATTCTTCCTTGCCTCCTCAACTCCATCTTCCTAAATATGCCTTATTGTTTTAGGGAGCTGAGGCTGCTATGACAGAATTCCAGAGATTGGGGGTGGCTTATTATAATAAACACTTACTTCTCACAGTTCGGAGACTGGGAAGTCAGAGATCAGGGTGACGGCCAGTTTGATTTCTGGTGAGGCCCACTTCCTGATTGACAGATTGCAGTCTCTTGCTGTATCCTCACCCAATGGAGAGAAAGATTATCTCTCCAATCTCTTTTCTATTAAGGATACTAATCTCACTTATAAGAGTGCCACCTCCATGACCTAATTACCTCTTGAAGACTTCAGTTTTAAATACCATCACATTTGGGGTTAGGGCTTCAACATATGAACATTCTGTCCATAGCACTTAGATAACTATGCTTTTTTTTTTTTTCCTACTTTTGGTTTGGCCCCTCTCAAATGAGGTAGTGGAATATTGTGAGATATATATTTAATCTTTGTCCTGTTTCCTGGCATAGAAATCCTACATTCCTTGGAATTTTAAAACTGATGTTTCTTTGTGTATGCTAGTCAGTTGGCTAATGTCTGGCAGCCCTTAGGAAGCTGCAGGACAGAGAATGGTCCCCATAAGAGGGAGACAGGATTAGAGTTGAGATGTTTAGCTCCACCCCTCAGGCAAATTTGATCATCAATGACCAATGATTTAATCAATCATGACTATGTAATAAAACCTCCTTAAAACATCAAAAGGACAGTGTTTGAAGAGCATCCAAACAGCTAAAGATGTGGAGATGCCTGGAAAGTGGTATACCTGGAAAGGGCATGGGTGCTCCCCCCGTCTTCCATATGACCTTCCCAATGTATTTCTTGATCTGTATCCTTTGTAACCTCCTTTATAATAAAGTGGTAAATGTGAGTGTTTTCCCTAGCTCTGTGAGCCATTCTAGCAAATTAGTTAAACCCACGGAGAGAGTCCTGGGTTGATTTATACCTCGCCCAACAGAAACCCAGGTAAAACAACCTGGGGCTTGTGTTTGGTGTTGGAAGTCAGTGTCTGGGCTAGCCCTCAATCTGTGGGATCTGACACTATCTCCGTGTAGACAGTGTCAGAATTGAACTGGTCAGAGGACACCCAGCTGGTATTCACTGCAGATTGCTTTATTGCTTGATGTGTGGGGGAACACCCTCCACACATGTGGTGTCAGCAGTGTGTTGGGAGAGTATGGTAAGAGACCCTGAGTTTGATTTTTTTCTTCCACACAGGTAGCATTTTCTGTCCTGAAGAGCAAGTAATGAATCCTCTGCCTCCAGTTACTTGGGCAATTTATCAAGGACTAGCTGGGAACATTTACTTGGAAACATTAGATAGAAATGTTCCTTAGGGCTTTTTTATATCTTAATTTAGGAAACCATGTGCTCGTTTCTCATTTTCTTTTGCCCCATCCATTTTGTACTGACTTATTTTTTCGGTGATCCATATTTTTCAAATTGCTATTACAAATATCTCTTTTTTAAATCTCTGTCATCGCCCAATAAGCTCAATGATATATCCCTGTCTTACAGATGAGGAAACTATGTATAGAGAATATGTGGCTTGCCCCAGGGACCTGTCCTAAGTGAACAAGTAGAACTTACACCCAAGCCTTCAGATTCCAATGCATCATTTTTTCCATTACATCAAAGTGTCATCTTCACTCTTGAGGGCTAAACAATGCCAGATGTACTTACCCATCATCTGGTGTGGCTCCAGAGTGCCCTCTACAGTGGATAGGATCAATAGACACTCATTTACAAAATGTATATGACTTGGTTCTATTTATGCAACATTGATTTGGAGAAATAAGGTATTTGGGGGGCACAACTATGTGTAAAAATCCTCAATTCAGCAAGTCTGGTGCAAATTAAAATGGGTGGTGGTTGTGGTGCAGCCAACTCTCATGGTGGTCCTAAAAGACTACAGTGAGGGGATGGCCTCCCAGAGGAAGAGCTTGAGACCTATGCTGACCAGTAGTCACTGCATTAAAGAGCAAAGGAGAAGGCTATGAGAGGTGGACATCTGGAATATTTCAATGGTTAAAGTCATGTTTAATGGGAACCAAATGTTTCCATTATCTGGTAATGGTGTGGATCATTGTTCATCTCTAGGACTTCAGTTTGAAACTAGTCCAAATAAAGAAGTAAGATGAGTTGAAGGCCTTGGTGATGAACACTGAGCCTTGCACCTCGAGGTCCATGGGGCAAGTTCTCCTCAGGCCACACAGGCCTGCTGGCATTTTTCCTGAAGAGTAGACTACATTCATTAGACTTCATTAGACTATATGAAATGAACTTGTAGCTGTGGTCCCCATAAAGGTGGTAATGTTCTACATTTCCAAAAGCTCTGTCCATAGCAAAAACATACCCAAAATTGAAAAGCAGTCAATGAACTGTGGACAGAGATGTTGCATCTTGCACTGGAGTCTTGCTTGTAGAAGAATGCAAAGGTGCTTTCACCATAGCACCGGGTGCTCAGCTGAATTTACTGACCTCTCTATGTGGAGGAAGAAACACAAAATAAAAATTACATGTTCTGCTTCACAATACTCAAGGTATGACTGGGGGAAAGCATTGTTCCATTAAAAAGCAACATAGAAGTGAATCAACACAAAAAATTGATTTTATGGTTGAGTAGATACTGAAGAAATAAATATGGTTAATCAAAGATGGCTCTGGAAGGGCATGCGTATAGAGTTGTGTTTGGCTATATACATCTGTGCAAACCATCAAGGGAAAGCTGGGTCTCTTCAGAGAAAAGTTTCTTCTCCAAATAAAGTATACTTCATTCAGCTTTGTATAGGACCAGGCCTGAGAGATTGGTTTTGTCTTTGGGTCATTCCTGGATGAATGTTCCCAAATGATCAGTTCCAGTTGCTAGAGCTCACATGGACTCCACATCATCCTGAGTTCCTAGAGCTCACATTGACTTCACATCATCCTGAGTTCCTAGAGCTTACATTGACTTCACATCATCCTGAGGTCCTAGAACTCATGTTAACTCCATATTGTCCTGAGTTCCTAGAGCTCATGTTGACTCCACATTGTCCTGAATACCTAGAGCTTGCATTGACTCCACATCATTCTGAGCTCCTAGAGCTTGCATTGACTCCACATCGTCCTGAGTTCCTAGAGCTCACGTTGACTCCACATCATCCTGAGTTCCTAGAGCTCACGTTGACTCCATATCATCCTGATCATCCAGGACTCCACATCAGTCCCGCCTCAGGTCTGCGGTAGGTTCATATTGCTGAAAAACCTTCTGTAGAAGTGAAGACTTGGGATTCCACTGACTTCCCTGGACTATTTAAGGGCTAGAGCTGAACTATACATGTCTTTTGATGGACATTGAGAGGCCTGGATTCTCCAGAGCCATCATCACTTTGCTTAAAAGAAAGGAGAGGGTCAGACAAACTAGTTTTTTGTTATGCTAAGTTGTAAGGTCTTATTCAAACACACATGTATACACATGTATGCACCCACAAACACACAACCACTTACATGGGCACACATACACAGATAACTTTCTTTAGAATTATATTTGTTAGCCTTTTCCATGAAATCATTGACTATCTTTATAATAATGAATAAAATGATAACATATCAATAAAGAAGAAAGAGAAGAATGTCAGAACTCTTTACATACCACAGTGCAAATGCTTCTTCATATTTAGATGGCTTTGTTATAAAGCCCATGGATGATCTGTGGATCTGAAGCAGTGGTAGGCTCTCAGAGGGCTGTTGGTGCTGGTCACATCATAGGGGAATGATAGCTTCATGTTACTCCACAAATTTGGCAGAAACTTGATCACTTTACAATCTGGCAGGGATACTGAATTCAAATAAATTAAGAGATATGTTCTCTGACTCTTCTATCAAAACAGCCCCATGCTGGTATAGTGAACTCTTTTCAAAAGGTATGAGTCAGCTCCCTCTGACACATTTTCCAGGGTCCGGTTTGGGTCACCTTTACTAATCTCATCAGGGTGGAGGGGAGGAACTTTCCTTTTCGTGATTCTGCTTGGGTGTCCAGATTACTCTCCCCTGCAGAGTCGTAGATGCCATCATCGGGGTCATCAGGGCTGCCTTCTCCCCTTGCACTGCAGCTATTTAAATTTCACTTTGTCCCCCTCCCCCCATTTCTGTTGCTTTTATTACGGTGGTTGGGGGTGAGTCAGAATCAACCTTTTGAAATAGAAGTGCTGATCTTATCCAAGAGAGAATGTTATAGCGGTGATAGTTGACAATGAGGAGAAGCATAAAATATCACCTGGATGAAATATCTAACTGCAACATTATCTCTAGGACACACACAGACCAGAGTCCCTGCTTGCAGACAGGCACTGCTGATATATTACTGCCTGCTGGCCATTTTGTTTACGATAACTAGGAAAGGAAAAACGAGCCCCTATTTCAGTGTGTTCATCCCAAGATGATGACACAGTAGATTCCCCTTGCAGGTAAACCAAGAGAGCTCAGTTAATCACCATTTATCACTCAAGTGACTCCAGTGTCTTACAGATGCACTGGAGCCCTGGAGACTGAGGTATTCATTGAGTTGCAATGCTATTCTTTTCTCTCATTCCTTTTAATATATTAACGGAAGTCCTAGCATCAGAGTGATGTGAGTGCTATCTTTTAGAGTCAAGAGCCTTTGCAATGTACGTGATTCATTCCCATTGAGCTAGATACATTTTCTGAAAGAAATGTTATTTCATTATAATTTTAATGAGTTCTAACTTCGCTCCATCTCCTCCATTACTGGTCTTCTCCTAGCTACCATCATCTTTTATAAGAAGCCTTTAATTTTTCTCTGCATCTGCAGCTGACCTCCTTCAAATAGTGTTACCTTGAGTTGATTTTAGCATATAAACCACCCTCAATGGATCTTCATGCTTAGTTGAACTAATCATGCTTAGGTTTTTATGTATTTTCTCTCTTGTCAGAAGTGTGCTCTATTTGCCAGATAATAGTTGTGAAGTAGGTTCACTACACTCTAGTGACCAATTTGTCTGAGTCCAACAAGAGAGGATGCCCCACACATACGAGTTACATGCAGTGGACTTGTCACTGACACGTTTGCAGCAAAGGGCAGCAAAGGTCTAGAGGATTCATCTGTTACTGGTCCTGTTGTGCACACGGGCCCTTTCAGTCCTCCACTGCTTAGGACAGATGTCCAGAGGGAATGGACACCCTGCTTGCTCTGCTCCCGAGGGACCCTATGAAACAACTCCAGGTTTTCTACACTGAGAGCAGCATGAGTCAATGGGTGGAGCATCACAGGACCTCCTGTTCTGGGAGGGTCTGTCCTAGCAGTCCCTTTTATCTCAGGATGATACATCCCTGCATATTCTGAAGTCATTCTCGAGAAGTGCAAGTAAGACAGGAGGGAGAACTGCCTGGCAGTCATTAAATGAGCAGTGAAGATACAGGCTCCCCATGGACCTTCTCATTCCCATGTGAGATGTTCTGACCATTTGAACATACACTACTGGTCTAAAACTGAAAAAGAAAAAAAAAAAAGATACATGGCTACCTTAATTGTGCAAGTTTGCACCACAGGCGTCAGCAACCTTTTTTTGTAAAGGAGAGAGAATGGATATTTTAAGCTCGTAGGCTACATGACCTCTGTTGCAACTACTCAACTTTGCTATTATGTTAGTCCAAAAGCAGCCACAGGCAATACATAAATGAAAATAAGTGCAGCTGTGTCCCAGTAAAACTTCATTCATAAAAACAAGGCAGCAATTAGACTTGGCTCACAGTTTGCTCATCTGTGCTCCGGGCCAATCTGCCTCCTCCAACTTTTGCATATCCATTCCTTGAACATATCGTAAAAAAAAAGAAAAACAACCTGTATTTTCAGATGACCCCAGGTACAGAATCTCTCAATTTTGAAATATGTATGTTAATTTTGTTTCTCTCCAGAAGGTGGTACAGAGTTTAGAGTGGGAATTCATCCATGAGAGTGATTGGAAGTGCCTTACTTATTAAACCAAGCATTCTTGTTGGTGGTTATTATTTACATAGGCTCATTTACCTTGAAGCCATAATGTTAACACAACCTGTCACTTGGAAGATGGGTAATGGTAAAGCACTTTGAGGAAACGAAAGTTTTCCTCATAACCATAAAACAGGTCTGGAAGGGTTACTCGCTGCTCTCTTAGTGAGCAGCAGCTGCTCATCCTTGACCTAGAATATCTGCTTCTCAGAGAAGGAGTTTCTCCTTTGTAGCCTACTCAGAACTAATCATGCATCTTCATGGAAACAGACTAAAATGACATACTCTGTAGAAAAAGATCAAGGGACTAAGTTAGAGGTGTGACTATCAACTAGTGTTCTTTCTCCAGGGGAGGTGACAGGAAGACTTTCTTGGCACGAGCAGCCATGAGTCAGTAGGGAAAAGGGTTGCCCAGACCATGTGGACAATGAGTCACAGGCATGTGTACAGGACCTGCACCTTCTGATTCTGTGGCCTTGCATTTCAAAGCTTACACCTCCAAAGTGGACATTTGACCGGCACAAGCAGTAGGAGAGAGAAATTATCAGCTTCATGCTCACCTTAATTATGGTCTTGCTTTGAGGACTAGATCCCAATTTTACACCAAACGTGTAAGAAGAATTCCTGCATGTGCATACATGGGCATGCATTTAGACACGTGTGTGTATGCATGTTGTGTGCGTGCATCCCCTCCACATAGAAGGGTTTTGAAGAAGAATACATTGGACGGTGCACAGAAATGTGCATGGAACAGCTGCTGTCGTCTGTCATGTGATACTTGCTTTGTGGATGTTTGCTGAGTGACTGAAGTTCTGTGCTCCCTACTGCAAAGATTCTCAGTAGTGGCACTACTGATATCCAAGCCAGATGCTTTGTCGTGTCTTGTTGGTTGTTTGGCAGAATTCCAGACCTGTATACACTGGATGCTGGTAGCACCCCACTCCAGTTGTGACAACCAGAAATGTCTCCAGACAATGCCAAGTGTCCCTGGAGATAAAATCGCCCTCAGTTGAAACCACTACCTCAATGAACCAAGACATTAATGTGAGGAAGTGGCTCCTAAACCCTCACTAGCATTTTTAATCACTTTGAGGTCTTGCAAAAATATGCATTGCTAGGCCTGACCCCGGAATTCTGATTCAGAGGATTTGGCATTAGACCTCAGAACATAACATTTCTAGCAAGGTCCCAGCAGCTGCTGCTGCTGCTGCTCCCAGGAGGTTACTTTATAAGTGTGTAGGTAGGTAGGTTGAAAGATGTTCTGGGAGAATTTCAAATGATTTAAATGTGTTCCCTAATTTTGAGAACCATAATGTCCCTAGTGTGAGCACAGGGTTTAAGATCTCCGTACTGAGGCCAACATGTGGCTCCTCACAGCTGTGGTAGAGACTGGAGGCAAACCAAGGACCCCATGGGAGATGTGCAGTATGCACTAGATTTCAGTCACTGCTCTGCCAGCTGTCACCAGAACCCAGCCAGGAGACCACTCCAGGTTTTGGAACAACACCAGGGCACCTAAGGAAATGAATGTCAGCATTTGTCT
Organism: Perodicticus potto; assembly: GCA_963574655.1. Classification (NCBI taxonomy): domain Eukaryota; kingdom Metazoa; phylum Chordata; class Mammalia; order Primates; family Lorisidae; genus Perodicticus; species Perodicticus potto. Next base: position 5,422 of record CAUYRH010048268.1, on the reverse strand, counting down.
TGTAGTCAAACTTAACCACTAAATGAGCCATTGTGATGCCAGGATCTGTGAATGAGAAGTTCATGTTCAGGGCAGATTTGAAGGACATGATGACGAAGGCTGCTGGTTTATGTTTGGGGACTGTCAGAACCATGACTTTAACTTCTCATTTACTTGCACCAGCCGTCTTGTCCTTCCTTGATTCTTCCCTCTTTAGGACATGGTTCTTGTTGTCCTAAGCTGTCATTTCTACTCATTCTGTCTCTTATTTATTTATTTATTGCTTGGAGTTAGAGATGGAGCTGTCTTGAGCTATTTATCAGTCTTATCTCCCTTGGCCCTCTGTTAGCATTTCAGACTGTGGATCTAATCCGCTTTAATTGATTGACCTCAGTGCCACCAGACATCGGCAAAACATCAGGGGAAGCAAAGTACAGCAGAGGGAGAGGTGGATGTAACTTTTCTGGATAGGTGCAAAGGTCACTGACACCTGCGAAGACTTAGGAAAGCAGAACTAATTTCTAAGTCATTTAACATGAATTTTCTAGGGATGATATGTACAAATTCTGAACTCAATAATGTTGAATGGGAGGTGGTCATCCCAACTAGGACAGAATCTTGTAGGGTATGTGCATATGTCTCTGACTCATCAGTCATCTGCACGGGCATCATTTCTCACCGAGCATCCCCACCAGCATCACTGTCATCACCAGCTACATCCTCAGCATTAACACCTTTGTTGTATCGCTCTTGGTAGAGCACTTTAGCATTTGCTGAGACTTCACTCATTTCTCTTAAATGTTATTTAACTTGGTTATCATTATTGTCATTGTCTTTGTATTGCTTTCATCATTTTTCATGTAGATAGCTTCAGCCTCAGATAGTTGAGGGACCTGCTGCAGGTGACATAGACAAAAAGATATGGAGCCTTGACTGGGCCTGGGCCCTTTAATTCTGAATCTCAAACTCTCATAGAAGTTAAAGCAGAAATTTTAATCTCCCCTACTCTGCTTGCCAAAGCCACACACACATATGTCTCTCTAGGGAAGGGAGCTGGGTCATTGTTATGAGGTGATAATGAAAATTTCAACCATCCTCAAGCTCCACATCTGGGGTCTATCAGTTGGGTGGTTCCTGAAAGGGTTGATGATGGAAAGACCTGGTCTCCTGCAACTCTTGACTCCTTTAATAGCAGTTGACTCTGTATGTAGAAGGCATTCATTCCATGCTTATTAACTAATAATTGTCCTGAGCATAGAAGATCAGAACACTGAAAAAATAGAGACTAGTGATTTGCACTGAAAGACAGTAATAACAATAGCCACAAAAGGGCTCCAACTACATTCTGAGAGTATTTTATTCTAAAGAACTTCAATAAAATCCTCTGTCGTTCAAAATTATCTGATGAATCAAGCTAGTTGTACCTTATCTTTTTGTATTTTATAGATGCCTTTATGCAGCATAATAAGATGGTATGTTTTGCCTATGATTTATTACACAAAATCAGAATATATTGAAGTGTATTACCAATAATCTGTTTTACCCTGTGCTATTAAAATCCTATTTATCCTCCTATGGTAAAAAACACTCTCGTAATTTGTTTCTATCACAACCACACAGTATAATTCATTATTTATCCCTTCACTTTTTTCATTTATTTAACAAAGGCAGATCTGAAGTATATAACATGTAATGTATATGCCTCGTTGTCACATCACCCAACTGCAACATGTAATACATGTGACTGAATCATAACACATAGAAAATGTGTGGGTTTTAGAATCAGATAGACCTGGATGCTAGTCTTAAATAAGCCTCTTACTATGTGAATTCTATGGTGGGTAATTGTAAGAACTTGAAAATAATTTTATTCAAAAATATTTACTGACAATCCACTCTATCCACACAGATAGTCTAGGTTAAGCTGCAGCAACAAGTAACCTTGAAGACTCAGAGATATAAAGACACCAAGCTTTGTTTCCCAGTCATCTGTCCACTGAAAGCTGGTGTGTTGCCTCCCTCACTTAATGATCTAGAGAGACTGACAATGCAGCCGCTACCAGCAATTTGCTGGGTGCAGTAGTTGACAGCAAATGAGAGAACTCCGGTGGATTTCCCACTGATGACTCAGGAATGACATCCTGTTTGTTAGTTAACCTTGGTCTCTTGGCCCTGACCACCCTAAGGCAAACCCCAAGTCTCTCTACTATAAGAACACAGTGGGAAAGAACTAGACAAATGTGGTGAAAAGCACCGCTTATTACTTTATTTACTTATGATCCAGACGTGGAAATGGGTGTGGAAGGCCTTCCAGAACCTGGCCCACAGGAGGCATTGTTTATATGCGAAAGCTATTACTTGAACCATGCTATGCTAAAAGCCATATTTATTCTATTGAACCTGTCATTGCCTAACACTGAGCAAAGGATTCTGTAGGAAGCCTAGCAGTTAAAATGCTGAGAACTGCTTCCATTGCACCCTTCCCTGGCATACATTTGGAAATCCCAGTTCTGGTTCTGTCAGCTGCAATTTTCTGATGGTACATTCTGCCCTCCCTGGGGCGCCCGGGAATGAATGAAGGAATAGCCTCCAGGGAGATCATTATTCCTGCGTCCTTTTCTCCCCCTCCTGTATATCTTCTCCTAAGGACTGACCAGGGTCTTGGTAGCATCTCTCAGGTCACCTAAGCAGCAATAACTAATGTGGCTGATTGAGGATCAGAAAACTAGAGCTGGATTAACTTGGGAAACCATTTGGGAATGTAAACAGTAATTATTGATGAAGAATGACTTACTGGCTATTTAAAGACAGCTATTTTCTGTATTTTTCAGTTTTATTCCTAAATACACCTGAGGATTCTTTGGGACTGTCTTCTGATTTACCACTCGTCTTTGTTTTTAATATAAAGGGAGAACATAGATTGAAGCAATTGCCTTGGTAGCAACTTTAGTGGTGATGGGTGTGGAGTTATTAAAATTTATAGTCATGCTGTTTTTGCAGCTACATTTTGCTTGTCTTAGAGAGGCTTATAAAAGGCACCAAAGAATGTGAGCGATAGCAACTTCCAATTGTGACAGGAAATCAACCCTGTATAATTTTTTGTGTGTATTCTGTTTGCTAAAATTTGCATTTATTTTCACAAAATATGCTGATGACAGTCCTAAACTCATGCCTCAAACCCCCCAGTCTTAAACTCATGCCACTACCTTCAATTACACTAATGAGAGGAAAGAGACTGACATTTATTGGGGTTCAAAAATACACACAGCCACGTGCCAGGAGATTCACACATATGTGCTCTCCTGTCATCCTCACAACGAACTGCAGAGGCAACAATTGGCCGCTCCTTCCTTCCACACGTCCCTTTATAGGAGAGAAATGAGAAGTGAAATAAACAGACCAAGGTCATTTCGCTTCAAAAGCCAAAGCTGTTACTTGAACCATGCTATGCTAAAAGCCGGATTTATTCTATTGAATCAGTTAACTTCCCCAATAATCATGAAGTGTTATCTATAGTAGGATGACTGTTCCTTCTTCTGATCTCATTTATCTCTTATATTTATATAATGTTTTATTACTGATAAAGTACTGTCATATTCATCGTATTCATTCTATTATTTTGTCCTTAAATAGTCCTGTGATGTATCTAAAGCTGGTATCTTGTCCTTATAGTATATTATCAAGTGACTTGTCCAAGGTCAGTGAGGGCATTTCCTCCCTCACGTCTTCTCTTCCCCGGACACATGAGCCGGCAGAGTTGATTTTCATGGCAGCTGAGCATGACAAATCCAAGCCTTGGCCAAACTATATGGGTATTTGCCACAAGACTTCCGTGACTTGTAATGAACTGAAACAAAGCATTTAGCCACAGATTATAATGCCACTGTGGTCCCATGACAGATGACAAGTAATAAGATTTCATTACTGCAAATAGGCCACATCTGAGGTCTAGCATGACCACTTTCACCACCGTGAGAGAAGAAACATCTGAGTAGGGGGCACCACTGACTTTGGCGGCATGTTAACAGGATTAAGAAGATCTCCCTGAAACAGTGATTACAATAGCAAATGTGTGGTGCCTAAGATAAGGACCAAATGTTTATTCTGGCAGAGATTAAATCTTTTCTTTTCCCAGATCTAATATGGATCTTACGGAAAATCAGCCCAAGAAGGTATCTTGCTGATCCGCCAACTCACTGAGCCAGAACTGTACTTTGCCACTGCTGTTGCTAAAAAAGCTACAGAATGCTGATTTAGAGGTCTTCCCTTTCGCCCCCAAAACTGTTATCCATTCATGATTAATTGGTGACTCAGAGATGAATTGAATCACCAGCAGCCCTCCCTGTGCTTTTAGGATTTATGTACGCGTTTCTCATTGTGTAACAGTGGTGCAATAAACAGCAGACACCACGATTCCTCTGCGGGGTGGGCAGAAGAATAAAGGTGTCTGCAGTCACGGTATCTCAACCCCTCCAGTCCTATCGGGTTATGACTCAGGTTATTTAACAACCTGGCTTATTTAGGCATGAGGGTGATTGGCTACCGACAGACACATATAAACACACACACACCCCCATCCTTAGAAATAAATACTAATTCTCTAAGAGAAATCAGAAAAGTCATGTTGCCATTTCTGAATTCCTTGAGAATCACAGGAAAGAATAAAATGGATACTAGTATTAATTATGCACATAAAAGGTACAGAAAGAACCCATGATCAGGCTCGTGTATCCATGCATCACAATTTAATGGTAGGTACTTTGATTGGTGTGCAGAGGCAGAGATAAAACTAAACAAAACTCAGAACATAGTGGTCCCAATCAACAGAGATTTAAGAAATTATGGGTATGTTTAGTCACCACTTGAAGAGGCACCTGGATCACTTTTCCCAGGGAATGGAACATGGGAATTGTAGACATTATTTCATGCTGCAAACTATGCTATCAGGGCATAAAGCAAATAATGTCCACTGTGCATCTCAGTAGCCCTGAATGCTGACATCTTCAGTCTATCTATCTATATTCCTCCTGTCTAAGATCAAGACTCCTGTGTACTTCTCTGTACTTTTATTGCCTATCAGATGAATTCACACACTAAATGGACAGATGGCAAGTTGAGGAAAGCCCCGCTTTTAGAAAAATAAGTCAAATGTACCAAACTCTATGGAAATCAGTGTGCTTCCCACAAGAAGCCTTAATTTGTTAACTTTAAGCATAGTAGATTCTTTTTTTTTTTTAATTTTTAAATATATGTATTTTATTATTCTTCATTACATTATTCCCCCTCCCCCCTGCCGTGGTAAGACAGAATTGATTTACAGAAAAGAATACAGAAAACACCAAAGCTCCTGGTAGAGGGAGAGATTTCAAGTGGGGAGAGAGATGCTCTCTCCGTTCCTTTCCCGGTCTTTCCCCGTCTCCTCCTCTAGGCCTCTAGCCTCAGG
>CAUYRH010048265.1:0-46970 GCA_963574655.1 Perodicticus potto | reverse complement strand
TGCTAGCACAGTCAAATCCTGTCCCAATGGCAGCGAGGGTCTTCACAATGGCTCTACTGTCATTATATTTGACTGCATAAAAGGGAGTGACACGAGGAAGAGCTTTTAGCCATCTTCAGTGTTTCTTTTTTTTCTTTTTTTTTTTTTTGAGACAGAGCCTCAAGCTGTCACCCTGGATAGAGTGCCATGGCATCACAGCTCACAGCAAACTCCATTTCCTGGGCTCAAGCGAGTTTCTTGCCTCCACCTCCCAAGTAGCTGAGACTACAGGTGCCTGCCACAACACCCGGCCATTTTTTGGTTGCAACCGTCATTGTTGTTTGGTGGGCCTGGGCTGGATTTGAACCCTCCAGCTCAGGTGTACATGGCTGGCACCTTAGCCCGTTGAGCCACAGGCGCTGAGCCCCATCTTCAGTGTTTTTTCAGAACATCTCCGAGGTCTGCTACATAGCAGGCATCCTTATCATCAGAAGAGGAAACTTCATTCATTTTTTGGTCCAGAATGTCCTTGGCAGTAAAACCTTCATCAAGCAAGTGGCAGTCAAACTCTTCATTACTAATGTTGTTCATGGTTTCTTGACGTTTCTTTGAAAAACTAAGAGATGGAATTCAAAGAAATATTTCCAGCTTCTCACAAAGGCAATTCTCCAGGAATTCTGAAATCACAAAGGCAATTCTCCAGGAATTCTGAATCCCACTGTGTGTGTCCTCTGGGCAACAGTGGAAATGATCTTAGAGCATCCGGGCGCTGCAGGCCAGCCCCATGGAGAAACTGGAAAGCCGCCCATGGCACAGAGCTGGAGCCGGAGCCACAGGAGCGCTCAGCCACCGCCGTAGCACCCGTCAGCATTTGGCTCCCACCTGCCGGAGACGCCAGCCCGAGGTGATGCTGGAGCAGCTGGCGGAGGGGCGGCTGGGGCGGTGACTTCAGGGACTGACCTCCACATTTTCAATGTCAATAGAAAATGGGTTATGGAAAAGCTGTATGTCCTGTTCATGGAGATGAAGCTCTTTAAATCTAAATTAGAACTCCTTTTGCAACTTTTCTAGTCAATCCACACACGTTTTGTTTGGGAATACAACCAGTGGTTCTTCCACTAACAGATTTTGCAGGCCCAGGATGAGTCCACTGCTAAATAGGACAGGCAGCGGAGGCAAAAACACCCGGTGGGCCAGATAAATGTCCTCAGCGGGCTGCATGTGGCCTGTGGCCCGTAGTTTGAGGACCCCCGGCCTAATGTAAATCAGAAGGAGGAGCTGCCCCAATAACCCAAGGATGCAAGTGACCAAGACCCCACAGTCTTGTGATGCACTGTGTGGAGCAGGTAAACTTCTGGGTTGCAAGGCAGGAGAAAACAAATGCTGGAAGACTGCACATTGGAAATGAAATTTCCTATGGAAATTACTTATATCCAAAGATCATTGTCCAGAATTACTCACATGGCACCTGAAACGGGGAATGTCTGTGCTTGGCTTAAATTCCTGGTTAGCATGTGTTCCATGGATGGCATCTTCTTTAATAGCTTGTTTTAAGGCTATTGAAGCCTCTTTGCACAGAAAGCTAGAAATGCTTGGCACCTACCTCCCAGGTGGCTGTTGATTAATGACTATCTTGTGCAGGAATATTAGCCCAATGCTGTTGCTGCAAGCTAGAACAACTCTCGGGAGGGATTTCTTACTCTCCAGAATTCTTCTGGGGGATCATTCCAAAGTCTACCCTCTGTGGTACTTTTGCCTGAAATATACTCCTCCTTCACTTATTTTGTTCTCCATCTTGCTTCTGTCACCTCCTTACCAGTCTTCCTTGAGAATATTTTCTTACTTCACTTGCATACACAATTTTGTCTTCAAGACTGCATCTGGGAAATACTGCCTAAAATAGTGCCACTGAACTAAAAAGTAATGCATTAAGTTTCCAGAAAAAAAAGAACTGAGACAGGCAAGCACTATAACATCCACCACAGCATAATGAAAGACAATTTGGTGATTAAGCCAAGTGTTAGATGACATGGGTCCAGCTACCTAATTCTAGCAGCAATGACTAGACATGAGGAAGAAGGAAGACAGGACTATGTGGGAAAAGGGTCACTGACAAGAGTGACTTCCTTGCAGGTATGATGCAGAGGAAGCCAGGGCAGTGGTCCAAAATGCAAAGTTGAAAGAAGCCCTGGCCTTCATTCTAACAGGAGTTGTTATTTGAGGAGAGCTAATTGTGCCCTAATTATAAAGATGATAGGCAATACAAGAGGTCCAGGACACAACAGGATATAAATACAGGGAAGTGTACATTACCAGAAGAAGTCAATTCGATAGCAGTTTGGTTCTGGGTTATGTTTCTAAACAGCTCTTCAGTAAGTGACTCAATACCGAATTGAGGAATAATAGGATGTGGCCTTTGGTGGGAAGATGGTAGTAAATTCTATTCAGGGTCTCCGGGTATTAGAGATATAGACTAGAGGCTCCAATTTTGGTGGAGTACCATGCAGAATCCCAATTGAATGGAGTGAGGGATAGGGGTTAGGCTGTAGCAGATAGGCACAGTTTTACCCAGATCTCATAGGTGCTCTAGGAGACTGGTCCTGTAGTGGTAGGGCTCACTCCAGACACCCTGGCCAATTTTCCCTGCTCTGGTGAGGATAGGCACAGCCTTCCATTGCATAAAGATTTTTTTCAGCAAAGAGGGCTGTTAAGTAAAATACTTTCTATTAATGCTTCTAGATTTCTAATTATAGTTAGAAAAGCTTTCTGTATATCCATGTTTTAAATGAATTCATCCATGTTTTACTCTAGTAATTATATTATTTAATATTTTAAATTTAGATACTTGATGTATTTGGAAAATTCTCTTTTGTATAATGAAGAATGGATGTAATTTTGTCTTTTTCCAGAATTCTAACATTCAAATATAATTTTTTAGAAAGTCCTTCATTTCTCCCCCCCTTAGTGATTTAAGCTGCCACCTTTATCATTAACTAAATCCCAAATATATATATATATACATACATATATATATATATATATATATATATTTTTTTTTTTTTTTTTTTTTTTTGAGACCGAGTCTCATGTTGTCACCCTTGGTAGAGTGCCTGGCACACAGCAACCTCAAACTCTTGGGCTCCAGTGATTCTCTTGCCTCAGCCTCTCAAGAGCTGAGACTACAGGCACCTGCCACAATGCCTGACTATTTTTTAGAGATGGGTCTTGTTTTTTGCTCAGGCTGGTCTTGAACTTTTGAGCTTGGGCAATCCACCCTCCTCAGCCTCTCAAAGTGCTAGGATTACATGCGTGAGTCACCACACCCAGCTAAATCCCAAATATATTTGAATCTATTTCTGTACATGGTATTCTGTTCTATTGGCCTCTTTATTCATGTATACACACTCTATATTTATTAATCACGGAGAATTTGTAGTATGTTTTATTTATTTATTTAATTTTTTGTAGAGACAGAGTCTCACTTTATCGCCCTTGATAAAGTGCCGTGGCATCACGCAACTCACAGCAACATCCAACTCCTGGGGTTGGGTGATTCTCTTGCCTCAGCCTCCCGAGTAGCTGGGACTACAGGTGCCTGCCACAACACCTGGCTATTTTTCTGTTTTGCAGTTCGGCCGAGGCTGGGTTTGAACCCGCCACCTTTAGTATATGGGGCTGGTGCCCTACTCAATGAGCCACAGGCGCCGCCCTGCAGTATGTTTTATATCATGTAAGGCCAGTTCCCACTCATTAGACTTTCTCTATTTAGAGTTTCCCTAACTATCCTTGCATGCTTATTTTTCCACGAAAACTTTATAATTCGCCTTATGTTCATCAAACATCAACTTCAGGATATCTTTATTAGAATAAAATTAAATTTACATAGTTTAACTCTTTCTTTTCAAGTTCTTGTACCTATTCTGTCTTGTGTGGTTGCACTGGCTAATAACTGTAGTTTATAGTTTAATAGCACTGGAGCTAGTGGGCATCCTGCCTTGTGCCTGACTTTGATGGGAATGCTTCCACTGGTTCTGTATATGTTCATCACGTCATGAAAATGTGTTTCAATTTGTAGAGCTTTTAAAACATATCCAGGCCTTTGTGCAGAGTGGGGCCTGAACATATGTTTTATAAACAACTTTGGAAGTAATTCTAACATAAACTCTTACTTGAGAATATGTTCCATATAGTATGAGGTATAACTAAGTAAATGAATGAAGTGCACAAGCATGTATTGAGTCACATTTTGTGTAGGACCTGTGGATATAAAGACAGGCAAAGGCCTACAAAAATAATGTATACATACAATATAATTTTTATAGGATTGAAAGTTTTTATCACTAATAGCTTTGCTAAAGGTTGTCTTTCTCTAGAGAGTTCACAAAAAAATCTTACTTTTAAGTTTTATAAAATTGCATCCTGTAATATTATTAGTTTCTGCTTTTTAAAATGATTCAAAATTAGCCTATATCAATAGTTACTACCTAAAATATTATGATTCTCTTTTCAAGTGTCACTTACGGCAAGCAATCTAATTCATTTGGTATTTTCATAATTATTTTATAATCAAAAGCCAATTAGTTGTCTATCAAACAAAGTTATGCAAATAAAAATTTCTGAAAGCAAAAGAACTCTCTTCCTTTTGTTAAAAGGTTTGTATTGGTATTTTAAATGTTTTGTACCTGCTCCAAAACAGGTACATATATTTTCTCTCACCCATTGCTTCTGTCCTTTTTAGCTTCTCAGCTGTTTTCAAAATTGGAGGAAGGTAGAAAAAACGGTACTAATGTTTGGGATGGGAAGCAGAAATGGCACTTCGGAAAAAGAAATGATGGGATTTTTAACCTAAAATGCACTGTAGGAGTTTTTAAATTGGACATAGGGAGGTAAACTTTAGGCTTTCTTTGTACCTCCAGTTTAATTGGCACAGCATTTGGATCTCATTCTCCTGCCTTGCAGGCTCTTTCTCTGCCTCTTGGGTGTGTAGTGCCTTTAGTTTAGCAGTTACTAGTGAATCAGAAAAGATAATGGGGTCAGAATAAGGTTTGGGAACAGAAAGCACAAAAGTGGATGCTTATGACTAATTCTAGATGTTTCAGGAGAAACCAGGAGAGAGCCTTCAAGAATTTTTTGTCTAGCTTACTGAGCCTGGTTTATTAGAACAGAAGAGGGGACCAAAGGAAGATGCTCTTTTCAGAAACAAAGATTGGCCAAATGTGGTGGCTCACGTTTGGGAGGACAGGTGGGAAGGTTACTGGAGTCTAGGAGTTCAAGATCAGCCTGAGCAGCATAATGAGACCTCATCTCTACAATAAAAAAATTAGCCAGGCATGGTAGCACACACTTGTGGTTCCCGCTATTTCAGAGGTTGAGGCAGGAAGCTTGCTTGAGCCTAGGAGTTGGAGGCTACAGCGAGCTATTATCATGATACTGCACTCCAGTTTGAGTGACACAGTGAGACCATTTCTCAAAAGGAAAGAAAAAAAAAGATTATTTATTTGGCTATTTGTTATCTTGTGGAAACATCAGCTTGCCAAAGAGGAACAGATAGAAGTAATGCAGTGGAGGACAATTTACCAGGCCTTTGGCAGAAATCCTATTGGTTATTAAGGAAGTCACCTTATCCCCCCCTCTTCTGGAAATGAAAATATTAGTGATGGCCTTGACTAGTGTTTGCCATTTATTTTTGACTTTCTATATGTGAGGAGAAAGTTATGCAGATATCTAAGTTTCATGCCTAGAAAAGAAAATAGTCTTTGATCATTACTCTTCTGAAATATAACATCAACTTCCTAAGCGATAATAATCCTTTTCATAATTTTTTCAACACTTACCCCTACACTTCATGGGGTAAGTGTATTAAGCATATCAATGAACTACACATATCATCTGCTTGTAATTTCCTCCCAGGCAGTATAAGTGTGAAAGCACTATAACTCTTTATTAGTGTTATCTGCTGGTGTGTGTGTTAGGGGGGTGCCGTATGTACTCCTTAGTGTCTACTAAGTATTTGGAGTGAGGGCTGTCACATGGATCTATTGTCTATTTATTTTGCCATTTTAAACTCCATCTGCATGTCACAAAGAATAATGACTTAAATGGGTGCCAAACTCGGTTTTACACTATACTATTTAGTTTGAGATAAATTACTATTTTTGACATCAGGGTAAGGCAATTTATGGAATAAATAATTTTAATAAGTAAATAATAAAGAATAATAAGTGACATATTTCTTGCTCCAAACCAGATTTCTTTGTATCTAACTTTTTCTCTTTTTCATTTTTCTTTTCTTCTTTTGGAATAGAGTCTGACCCTGTTGCCCAGGCTAGAGTACCATGGTGTCATCATAGCTCACCCCAATCTCAAACTCTTGGGTTAAAGCAATCCTCTCATCTCAGCTTCCTGTGTATCTGAGACTCCAGGTGTGCGCCACCACACTCAGCTAATTTTTAAATATCTTGTAGAAACAGGGTCTTGCTATGCTGCTCAGGCTGATCTCAAACACCTGGGCTCAAGTGATCCTCCCCACCTTGGCCTCCCAGAGTGCTATGATTTCAGGTGTGACAAGACTGGCTACATCTGGCTTCTACTTAATAGAGATGAACACCTAAAAAGCCATGTTAGTTTGCATTACTATTATAATGAATTATCATGAAAATCTGAGTTCTGTCACCAGGAACATCTAGGGGCTAATTCCCTAGCTGCCCCTGCCACACACACACATTTTGTCTTTCTCTCTCATAAAGGATAGCAAAATATTGTTTGTTTGGTGAGCAGAGACTTTATTGCTTTCTATGTCATGTTTATTTATCAACATATTTGTACATGTGTTTGGATCAATGTTAATTGCCATTAGCATTAGAAAGATATTTCTGAAGACAATTATAGATTCCAAGAATATGAGCTAGCCTTAAAGGTCAGACTAGCCTAAATACCTATTAAACAGGGGTTAAACCACTGCAGCCTTAGAACTAAGAATAGGATTTTTTCCTGTGTGTTAATTAATCATTCTCCACTGGTAACTTAATGGTTTATATAATTTAGAGAAGCAACACTAAATTTCAACTAAGAGAATGATTGCAAATGTAGTAAATTTCTTCTTAAAATGGTCAAATTTATTTCAGAGCTTTAGCTACTAAGGCTCTCATTGCTAGACTTACCTATTAACCTGATAATTAGCATAGTTACATTCATGTATAAGCCTTAAACATTATTGAGTCCAACTTTGACAGGATAGTTATAATGTTATCCATTGGCTCTAATGAGAAAGTGTTTTTGTTTTTCAGAAACAAAAATATACCACATTTTAATTTTCAAGTCAAATTTATTTCCAAAGAAATCATCATACTACTTTATTGTAATATTTTAAAGAAGAGTTAAATAATTTCTTTTTAGTGCAATAGGAACAATCAATGAAAACACATAGAAAGGCTGAGGATATATTGCTTCAGTTATGTGAGCGGGACCTGCACAGCCTCTGTATCATGCTTATCCAAGCAATAAATTACTTTTTTTAAATAAAAATCATTCTCTGAAATTGCTTTAGCTTTTTCTGAGGTAAAAGTATTGGGTGCATAGTATGGGAACATTTTATTTTGCATTTTATCAAGTGCAATTATTCTCCATTTGATAGGTAACATCACAGAAAAACAGACAGGTTTCTTATATTTTGCTGTTTTTTCATTCATATTGAATCCAGTTTTAATTTCCCCCCAGTAAAGGTTCTTCCTGCTCCATAACCTAATTGTGTTAGCCTCTTAAACCAGAAGTCTTTTTGAAAGTAATCTTTAAACATCTGAGAAATTGTTATCAAATTTGAGTTTAATGCTTGATGTTATTCCCTTGAAAGTTATTTCAAAAGATAGATAATAGTCATTTTTCAGAGTTTTGATAGAATACAGATACTGGCTTTGTATTAGGTGTTCCATCTTCCTTGAAATTTCAAAAGTCAAGTGAATAACAAGTGCTTCCTATTTTAGTCTCTCTTGAGAAATATGCTAACAATATCACACGTATACAAATAGGCTATATGTGAAGAAAGTAACAAAGAAGAAATTAAATGAAAATTAGGTGCCTTTGGGATTTAAAACACTTAGGAAGCTTTGAAATCTAGGTTAAAAACATCAGAAAAAGGTTCAAATTCATGCTCAGGTAAAGATAACCATTTCTAGGTTGTTGTGGTATGTACATAACAAATTATGACCCAGAAAGCTATTTATTTAGCTTATGTTAATTCACATTGATTTTAGCATCTTCTGTGGGTTTATGGGTCTTTTCCTTGAGTCTGAAGAAAGCCGTGAACCCTATTCTAAAGGGGAAAATGCCCTTAAACACAAACAACACAAATCTTGCATATAATTTCAAGAAGTGTGCACTCACTGAAGCTTGTCCATTAACAACATAGGGATTTGTATTAGTCAGTACTTTAATGTTGCAAATAAAATAAAGCCAACTTATTGTAAGTCAAAGATCAATATATTGTCCATATAGCTGGGAAGATATTAAAATAACTCAACGGCTATGAAGGTAATGCCTGTAAGAACTGGTGCTATAAACTCAGCATCACCAGGACATGCTCCCACTGATTGTCTTTATTTCTCTTGATACAATAATCTCATTTTCTCCTGCTGTAGAGATACCATCTTCACATGGTAGAGAACATACCTTCCAGGTAAACCCTGGAAAAACTGTTTTTCTGACCATTTACATATCAAACCCAGACAAGAATTACATCTCTGCTTACATCACTCACCAATCCACCGATCATCACTGCTCAAATTAATCAAATCTGAGCTCCATGGCACCTCTATGACAGGAAGGTGAGGGAGGCAGAGTTTGCAACTAGAATAAAGGGATGGAATGCTTTAAAAGTATAATCAACATCCATTAAACATCAAAGTCATTAATGAGGGTTGAAATCTTATTCTAAACTCCTATTAACGTTGATATGTTGATTTCTTCCCATGGATCATGAATGTTTTTAATGACATCTAGAATAGTGAATCCCTTTTAGAAGGTTTTCAATTCTCTTTGACCAGATCCATCAGATGAATCACTGTCTATGGAAGCTATAGCCTTATGAAATGTATTTGTTAAACCATAAGACTTTAATGTTGAAACTACTCCTTGATCCATGAGCTTGATCCAGCTGCATTAGCCAATAACAAGTCAGCCTGTCCTTTGAAGACTTGAAGACACATATTGATTTCCCTTTAGTTATGGAGACAACTCCTTGAACCTCCTGAACCAATCTCTGCTAGCTTCAGAGTTGTTCTTCTGTAGCTTCCTCACCTCTGTCAGACTTCATAGAATTGAAGAAACTGAGGACCCTGCTCTGGCTTAGGTTTTGGCTTAAGGCAGTGGTTCTCGATCTTCCTAATGCCATGGCCCTTTAAGACAGTTCCTGTGGTCGCGACCCACAGGGTGAGAACCGCTGGCTTTAGGGAACATTGTGGCTGGTTAGATCTTCTATCTAGACCATGAAAGCCTTCTCCCTTAGGCTGTTTTGCTTTCTGGTTTTTCATGTGTACATTGGTATAGCACTTTCAATTTCCTTCAGGACTTTCCATTACATTCACAATTTAGCTAACTGTTTGGCATAAGAGGCCTAACTTTTGACCTGTCTCAGCTTTCAACATTCCTTCCTCACTAAACTTAGCCATTTCTAGATTTTGATTTAAAATGAGAGATACTCCTTTCACCTGAACACCTAAAGGTCACTGTAGGGTTATCAGTTGACCTAATTTCAACATTGTTGTATCTCCTGCAGGGAGGGAGACAGAGATGGGGGATGGCTGGTTGGAGAAGCAGTCAGAACACACAGAACGTTTGTCAATTAACTTCACTGTTGTCTATAGGCATGCTTCATGGTGCCGCAATACAATTATAATAGCAAGCGTAAAGACCTCTGATCACAGATTTTCATAAAAGATATAATGATTATGAAAAAGTTTGAAATATTGCAAGAATTAAGGTGATAAAAAGCACATGCTGATGGAAAAATGGTGCCGATAGACTTGCTTGGTGAATTTGCAGAAAACTTAGTATCTGTGAGTTGTAATAAAGCAAAGCACAAGAAAACAAGGTATGCTTCTATTTGAAGGATAGTACAATACTGGTGATATTCACAATGTACCCGCTAGTCATGAAACCTATTATGTTTAGTATGCATTGTTAACATTTTCTTGATCACTTTCCTAACTCTACAAAATCAACAAAACAATAATTGTTATTTTCCAATTTCCATTGTATAAATACTCCCACTACAGCCAGTTTTAAACTATCAGTAGGACATCACTGAACACGGAGTTGACGAGGTAGTTGCACTAGCACACCACTATACAGTATTTTCACCATATAATAAAGCTCAAAAACATACATAATAGTACAGAGTAGTGAAGTAATTAGGAAGTGAAGATTTTTCGTATTTTAATCTTTGTTTTATTATGACATTTAATTGTAAGTTTATATACTTTAATTTTTAACAATGGCTATGGTGGCTTACGTCTGTAATCCTAGCAGTTTGGGAGGCAGAAGAGGGTGGATTGCCTTAGCTCACAGGTTCTAGACCAGCCTCAGCAAGAGCAAGACTCCATCTCTAAAAATAGCCGGGTGTTGTGCTGGGTGCTTGTGGTCCCAGCTACGCGGGAAGCTGAGGCAAGAGAATCACTTGAGCTCAAGAGTTTGAGGTTGCTGTGAGCTATGATGCCACAGTACTCTTCTGAGGGTAACAAAGTGAGATTCTGTCATCAAAAATATATATATATATGTATATTTTAGCAAAATTCCAAAAATTTAACAATTTCCCTTGTGAGCCAGTATAAACCAGTTTCCGTAAACTTTAGTGTTGAACCACTAAAGATAGTTTGCATAATTCCTATGATGAAAATTTTAATTGATAAATAGTAACTTGAAGTTATTGTTAATAACTTAGAAAGCTGATATGAAAATTGAGGTCATGGCATCACTATAATTTAACTAAAAACAATATTCTCAATAACTATGAGTAGGTGGTACCTGGTATCAAACTCTCAATTTTCAATGGCTTTACTTCATAATTTTCCAAATTTAAGATTATTCACCATTTTGGATTTTTCAAATCCATTTTTTCTTTTACTACCACAAATGATTGAGAGAATTTTGTATCACATTTACAGAAAGGGTAATTTCCATAGGGTTTATATTTTAGCCAATAAAAGAAGCAAGTCAAATCTCTGAAAGTCTTTTTCTGCTCCTTCATTGGTGTGTAGAATTAAAATCTAGCTTCCATTTTTTTACATTGTGAATTTTATCAGGATCTTTCTCACACTCTAATAATCTTCTAAAAAATAGTATTAGACAAAGTCTGACAATGAACACTAGGTATATGTTGATTTATCTGAGATACTGCCATCATTCAGTGAATATGATTTTGCTAAGAAATAGGGCTAAAGGAAAATAACAGTGAGAAACATTTTAATATTTTTGCATATTTTTCTTTTTCTTTTTTTTTTTTAAGAGACAGAGTCTCATTTTATCACCCATGGTAGAGTGCTGTCGCATCACAGCTCACAGCAACCTTCAACTCCTGGGCTTAGGTGATTCTCTTGCCTCAACCTCTCGAGTAGCTGGGACTACAGGTGCCTGCCACAACACCCGGCTATTTTTTGTTGCAGTCGTCATTGTTGTTTGGTGGGCCCAGGCTGGATTCGAACCTGCCAGCTCAGGTGTACATGGCTGAGGGTTCAAACCTGCCACCCTTGGTATATGGTGCCAGCACTCTACCCACTGAGCCATAGGCACCACCCGATATTTTTGCATATTTAGGATTGAATCTAGAAGAATCTACTTGGTGACTTTCTTGTAACTCAAACTCTTATATACTTTAAGCAACAAAAGAAATAGATAAATGAGAGTAACTGCCAAATAAATTACCTTGGAATTTGAGTGGCAGTTGTATCATTTAGTAATTATTTTAGCTTTGATGTTGAGTACATCATACAGTTGTAAAAACCTATTCTCTCAATGTGTGTGTGTATATATATATATATATTTTTATTTATTTTATTTATTTATTTTTTTGAGACAGAGCCTCAAGCTGTTACCCTGGATAGAATGTCGTGGCATCACAGCTCATAGCAACCTCCAATTCCTGGGCTCAAGCAAGTCTCCTGCCTCTGCCTCCCAAGTGGCTGGGACTATAGGCGCCTGCCACAACACCCAGCCAGTTTTTGGTTGCAGTCGTCATTGTTGTTTGGTGGGCCCAGGCTGGATTCGAACCTGCCAGCTCAGGTGTACGTGGCTGGTGCCTTAGCCGCTTGAGCCACAGGCGCTGAGCCTTAATGTATATTTTTAACATAATGTTTTTATTTCTTAAAATAAGCAAAGCAAAAAACCTGTGTAATTATGTGAGAAACAATGTATCACAATATTTCTAAGACACTGGTTAAAAAGAAAAGGGATAATAAGGCTAATAAAAGAAAGATAATCTGAAGTTAAGGAGAAAAAGCTGACATGACTGAAAATAAATTTACATCAGTAGTCTAAAATGTCAAAATTGGAAGACTGGACTTAACACCCACCTGCAGGCAAGAAAGTATTGTGGTCTCAGCCTAGCTTATAGCAACCTCAAACTTCTGGGCTTAAGTAGTCTTCTTACCTTAGCCTCCTGAGTAGCTAAGACTATAGGTGCCTGTCACCAAACCTGGCTAATTTTTATGTTTTTAGTAGAGGTGGAATCTCATTTTGTTCAGGTTGGTCTCAAACTTCTGACCACAAACAATCCTCCTGCTTTGGCCTCCCAGAGTGCTGGGATTCAGGTATGAGCCACCGTGCTGGGTCTAGATTTAATTTCTTATAAATGTCCATGTCCTGTAGCAAGATAGGGCTTCTGATGAAGTAAGTACAATTCATACTTTGAGGTTTGTTCTTTTTTGATGGTTACATGACAGGATCATTCCTTTCTGTTCTAATGAAACCCAGATGCAGCCTGAGCCTGTGGTCACGGCAGATGCTGTAGGAACTAGGGTCTAGGACAAAGAAGATGTGTTAATCAATGATAGACTCATCAGTGTCAGAAGGAGGTGAGAAGAAGATGCAATTAGTGTAGAAAAGCAGAAAAGCATAGGTTCCTGAGAATGAAAATGAAGCAGAACACACATGATCTTAGCCAAATGGACGAGAAGCGATGAAAATGAAGCAGAACAAAACTGGCATAGCTCAGGTCTGGCATCTCACTTAAAGAGGCAGAATGAAAGAATTAGGCTCTATACTCTTGGGTTACCATATAGACATGGCGTGAGGCAGAGGCTGATTGACATGAGGCAGACATATACAAACCATATTGATGTTAATGATAAAGAGGCTTCCAGTGGGCTTTGTAAGATTGGCTGAATGAATAATGTCCTGTCAATCAATGAGAAAAATTCAGTAATGTGAGATTAGCAATTTACAATCAAGAGAGGAAAGGTTTGCTAACATTAGAATAGAACTCTGGTTAGGTTTCCACAAATTAACAAAAGAAATCAGATAAAACTTTACTGGGATCATATTCTTATCTTTTCTTATATGAGAAGGGGAAAAAGTGGGTAAACTGGAAAAACAAGTCACCATTAGACAAATGATAGTTTATTTCAAGAGATCCTCATGAGAAATGGACTGTAAAAAGCAAGCAATGCTTGAGAAAGGGACATGGTCTTTTTTATTGACCATCCAAAAGGTATGTTAACTCCTAGAACTGAGAGTGAACTTGTAAGAAAAAGAGTTTCAATTCAGAAAAGTCTAGACTCAGATTGATTTGCCATTTATTAACAGAGAACTCTTAAGGCAAATTATCCTTTGGAGTCTTAATTTGCTCATTTAAAAAATGGGACCAGAAATACCCCATGAAGTATAAAGGTGACACCACACATAATGCACCTGAAACAGAGGAGGCATTCAATAAACATTAGCTCCCTTGTTTACCCAAGTGTACTGTTCATTGTGGAAGACTCTGTCAGAGGTGAGAAGCAGCTGGAAAACATCTCCAGGGCAAAACTTGCCCCAACCAAGGTAAATAGAGCTATTCTTTGATACAGATTCCTGAGCCAAACATGCAGCTGTACTGCTTTCTTCCTTAGTCCTCAATTTGGCCACATCCTTGGGTTATAACTATTAGAACTCTCTGGAAAGTTTCTCAGAAGTTTTAGAGCAACCGCTCTCTGATTCTGGTCCATACCTGTCTCTCATTCATCTTAATTCCTATTCCATTACTTCCTTGGTTTCCTTTTCTGAGTGGTCTGGATAGAGCAGGGTCTTAAAGTCACTTTCTAACCCCAAAGATAATCTTTTTTTTCTTTTGAGGCACAGTCTCACTTTGCTGTCCTCAGCAGTGCCATGGCGTCATAGTTCACAGCAACCTCAAACTCAAGTGATCCTCTTGTCTCCGCCTCCTGAGTAGCTAGGACAATAGTGCCCACCACCGTGCCCAGCTATTTCTTTTAGAGAGGAGGTCTCACTCTGGCTCAGTCTGGTCTGTAACCCGCCAGCTCAGGCAATCCACCTGCCTCAGCCTCCCAGAGTGCTAGATTACAGGAGTAAGGCATTGTGTCTGGCCCAGGCCATGAGTTATTAAAGTAGCAGTCCTTAGATAACTGTGTATCTGTTGGAGATATCCTTAAGGGATGTTACTCTATAATAGTCCTCTCATTCTGAGATGGAGGGGACCCCAAAGTCAGTGAACATTCCTCAGGTTAGACACTTCCTACTCTCAGTATGTAGAGTGCTTTATTTAAATTATGTATTCCCAGCAGCTATGGAAAACACCATACAAAAATAAAAGAATCTGTCACTCACTCAGTGTTAAAAGGTGATTTTTTTCTAATCCAGAGGATGGGTTCACCTGCATGGTTCCTTCCATTTTGAGTTTGTATAATCTCAGCCTGTAGCTGCCAAGGTTACCTTGGAAGATGGAGAGAGAGGAGCATTGCTACACTTACACTTCATTGATTTGAACCAGTTACATCACACTTCCTAGGTAGGTCAGATACATAATCTCCTTCAATGTCTAGGAGGAAAATGAAATGACTAGGTGAACACATAGCATTGTCATACCACAGAATGATTTAAGAGAAATATTTGCTCTTTTCCATAAGCCAACAGCTCCTAGATTAACAAAAACTTATTTTAAAGAAAAAAATGAAAATTAGAAAGTGGATTCTATTTTTATAGTTTAGAGTTGCAGTGTAACTAAAATTTCTTGCATTAGCATAAAATTAAGTGAATTACCCAAAAGAATGTACACAGTTTCAAACAAAGTGAAAACTCTTATTTAAGAAACCAAGTCTTTGGGGGCAGCACCTGTGGCTCACTGAGTAGGGCACTGGCCCCATATACCGAAGGTGGCAGGTTCAAACCCGGCCCAAGCCAAAAACTGCAAAAAAATTAAAAAAAAAAAAATCTGCATGTACCCTATAAAGATGCACAAACATTGTGCACACATAATAATTAAAAATACATAAAAAAAAAAGAAACCAAGTCTTTCACAGAACACTGGAGCACAATTAAGGTCACAATAACATACAATTAGTTTGTTTATTTATTTATTTAAGACAAAGTCTCACTCTGTTCCCCCTAGACTGCCTTGGTGTCCTAGCTCACAGCACCTCAAACTCCTGGGCTCAAGCAATCCTCTTGCTTTAGCCTCCCCAGTAACTGGGACTACAGGTTCCTGCCACAACACCTGCCCATTTTTTTTCTTTTTCTTTTTTTAGTAGACATGGGTCTCACTTTTGCTCAGGCTGATCTCCAACTCCTAAACTCAAGCTATTCACCCCACCTTCGCCTCTCAGAAGCTAGGATTATAGGTGTGAGCCACCACGCCTGGTTAGATCATAACAACACAGAATTTAGTTTCAGGGCAAAGAAACTAAATTAATTCCTAAATTTCCTATCTTAAGCTGAAGATAGCTAGAATGACCATCTTTTTCTCCCTGCAGTTTTAACATACTAAATATTGAAGTATTTGTACAATTTTGTTTGTGATTTTCCCAGTTAAGTTTCCTGCCCTAAACAAAGCAAAAATAACATATCAAGACTTAGAGTAAGATGATTTGTGTTTTAATTATACGATCATAAGATTTGAAGAAAAAACCAGATCTCATCTATTTCTTTCCCCCCCTTTTTGAGGCTAAATTACATCAGGCAAAATGCAAAGAAGATAAATATCCTCTTTGTTCTTCCTAATCACTATATGACTTCCATAACCCTGTGATCTGTAAATTTGAATAGTTAGCTCATTTAAGATTTTGTGAATAAAATAATGTGTAAACAAATGAGCCTATTTCATGATTCTATTAGAGGATTCTCTGGTAAACAGCCAATCATGTACCTCTACCTAGAAGGCAGACATCTCAGTTATAGAAACAGTTAAAAACATGGATTCCTTCATTCACCCTTCTGCCACTCCTACCGATAAAAACAAACGTGTCCCATTCAAAGCAGCATATTTAGCTCTCTGTTAGCAACAGCAAGAACACTTCCCCAGCAACAGGAAAACTCGAAAAGGACATCTATTTTTAAAAATAAAATGTGAAGCCCTCAGCATTTTGTTGATTTAGTGAACAAGACAGAGTACAAATCTTATCCATCCAAATTAGGTGAATATCCTTTAGATTTCAAGAATAAATAACCTGGTTTTACATGTCTTTTATTTGTGATGTTTATATACCAGACCTTTTCTTGACAATTCTGCTGATTTCTCTGTTCATGAATATTTGCACATATGGCCATTATAAGGTAGGTGGTGTCTCATTTTAAATAGAAAGGTGATAATTCAGAGAGTTCATTACCATACACGTAATAGTTCACAGCAGCATGTGCCACAGCCCAGGGGCCAGGTTTTTGTAAAAGGTGATGATGAATATACTTGTTGAAGGAAAGTGATAGGAAAACGAACTGCAACTTATTTATTTTTGCTAAATATCACAGTTTTAAAAGGAAAAGAAATCTTAATAAGCATTTGCTCGGGAGCCACAGAGCATTAGCCAATGATTAAAATAACAACCCACTGTATTAACACAGTTAAGTACATTAGTGTTAATCTAATTATATGTTTCAATTATTACTTTACAGAAAAGGAATGGGAAGCTCAAAAATATGGTGAATTTTCACTTCCTAGGTTTAATTT
Organism: Perodicticus potto; assembly: GCA_963574655.1. NCBI lineage: Eukaryota > Metazoa > Chordata > Mammalia > Primates > Lorisidae > Perodicticus > Perodicticus potto. The sequence goes on along the minus strand of CAUYRH010048265.1, from coordinate 29,848 downwards.
TATTTAATAGCAAAGGCAGGGCCACAGTGAAAATCTTCCCAGGCTTCTATTCTTTTTATTTCACAGCCAATATTATGGAGCATGTGTGTAACATCTTTTCATTTAATTGTGTGTACATTTATCATAAATAGTTTTTAATTTAAAATTTTTATTGAAAACAAGATTACCATATGTGAAAGAGTGAAAGCATGCCAAAGGTTGTGCTAAAACATACATATCACCATTTAAAAACAATAGTAATTCTTAGAATAATCTTTTTTTTTTTTTTTAATCTTAGTTGTTAAGCTAGTGAAATAGGAAGTAGTATAATGGCAGTCTTTGATTTCACCCTTCCTTTGTAAAAATGAAAGTAGATGGGTTAAGCCTTAAATATGGGGATGTAATTGGTTTGGTCTATGAGTAATTCCTTTTCTCATTTCCTCCTTAGGCTGAATGCAAAAGCAGGAGGTGAAAGGTGAACCACAACATTTGTGAATTATGTAAGAAATTAGGGACAAAGATAGTCGAAAAATTTCAGTTCCTAAAGTTAGCATAATTATATACTTGCAAACACAGTATACACACATACATGATTCTGTATTATGTATCATGACATGATATATACATGTGTATCATGTATGTGCATACGCACATTTATATGTATACATATTTATATATTTAACTTTTCTTTTACTATTGACTGTATTATTAGCTGTGTCAATTTGGTAAAAATTTTGAAATCTCTGGTCCTCAGTTTCCTCATTTGTAAAATGGAAATAATAGTTCTTATCTTACAGGATTGTTGTGAGTCACTTAGAACAGAATCTTGCACATGTATGAACTTAATAAATATCAAGTAATTAGGTATTACAGAGAATTAGGTAATATATATTTATTTATCAATATCTCTATATCCAAGTGAAGTTTACTCAATAAAGTCATCAGTTGTTTTGGTCTATAATTAAACATGTAAAAGCAATATTGTTTTTGCTTTTTGTTAATGTTTTAGGGCTGTGAAACTATTCTGTATGATAATATAGTGGAGAATGCATGACATTATGCATTTGTCAAAACTTATAGAACATCCAAGAACAAAGACTGAAACAATGTAAATTTAAAAGGCAAATCATTTAGCAAGTGAGTAGATCTCAGGAAAGAATGAAGACTTCAAAATGAGGATCTAACTGTATCATAAATGTACGAAACAAACTCACTGAAGGGGTTGGGGAACAGGTGCTGAACTAAGTAACTTTGGAAATAATTGGTCTGTAATACCAAAGACAAAAGGAACTGCATGTAGGCACTGTACTGTAGTTGATAAATTTGTTTCCCATGGGGGTATAGTTTTACAAGTCTGCTATTGCTACACATGTATTTTGAAATTGAACAATTAAATAAATGGATGGCAGATGACAGGAGTCAGGTTTCTCACTGTTTAAGTGGAATTACAGATAGGCAAGGAGAAGAGACTAGAATGACCCATCTGGTAACGGATTAGAGTTGGAGGCATCAGTATGAACTCATGTTTAGCTTAATATAGACACTGATGGTTACATACAGAAAAAAATTACAGTTAGGTGTATATCCATGGATTAGTATATTATGTCTAATGTTTCTTACTTTGTCAGCTACAAAGCGCTTAAAAGACATGACACTCCAATTAGCAAAGAGCACTTCTAGAGCCTAGATCTTGGTTTCTAACACCATTCTCCAATAAAGGAACTAAGATTTCTTAAAGAAAACAACCAGTTCTAGGCCTGGGATATAATAACCCTTGAGCATCTTATAGTACCAGAAAGTAAGAAAGTGCTGAAAAACAAACAAAAGCATCTTACATGGAAAGGGAGTATGTTAAAAGGATATCAGACAACTGCAAGAGCTCCAATGGCTGAAAGTGGGAAAATGTGAACAGTCAAATAAAGTAGAATTGAATAATAATCCAAAGTATATAAGACAAATACCTATGTGCCCATACTCATGTAAAGAAAGGATTAAATAAAAAAATGAAGAAGAGGCAAATTTCTCATGCAAAAAAATTCCAAGTAGTTTGCTTGGATATTCCACTCTCAAGAGGAGGGGCATAAATCACCACTCTTTAATTGTGGGCTAAACATACTGACTCCCTTCTAAGGAATACGGTGTGAAAGAGGGGAAAAGAGAAACTTTACAGTGAAGGAAGTTGACAAACACTATCTCAATCAGATGAGAAAGTTCAACATCAGTATCAATAAAGCACAACGATAGTATATGTCCTTGATGGGTTCGTCTGGAACAAGTTACTAAACCTCTAGTATCCTCTAAGGATAATAAGATCTACTGTGACGGCCTTTTTCAAACATTAATATATGCAAAACGCCTACCACTGTACTTGGCCCATAACTGGAACTGAAAAACACTATCCATATTAAGAATTGAATGCTTAAAAAGTGTTCCAGATTTAATTTTTGTGGTGTAAAAGTATTTGTTTTTAAAACTATTGACTAAAGTGCTATTGACCTAGTAATACCGCTGAAATAAACCATTGACTTTCACATATTTATAATATGGTCTTTTCTATTTAGATCTTTGTATTATGGAGTTTTTTTTTTTTTTTTTTTTTGAGACAAGAGCCTGGGTAGAGTGCTATGGCATCACAGCTCACAGCAACCTCAAACTCTTGGGCTTAAGTGTTTCTTTTGCCTCAGCCTCACAAGTAGCTGAGACTACAGGCGCCCACCACAACGCCTCGCTATTTCTTAGTTGCAGTTGTCATTGTTGTTTTAGTGGGGGTCAAACCCACCAGCCTTGGTGTAAGTGGCCCGTGCCCTACGCACTGAGCAACAGGCTATTTTTGCAGAGAGATTTCTTTTGTTGTGGCTGCATTTGTTAATAAAGCCTCATATTATTTCTTCTTAGTCTTGAGTTGGTTTACTATTTATTTAAAAAGTAGTAAGTAAATTTGAGTGTGGTGGCTCATGCTTGTAATCCTAGCTTATAACTTTAGCACACTGGGAGGATGCAGTAGAGGATTGCTTGAGGCCAGTTCAAGACCAGCCTGGACAACTTCATATCTACAAAAATAAAATTAGCTGCACATGGTGGGGTGCACCTATAGTCCCAGCTTCTCAAGAGGCCTAATTAGGAAGATCACATGAGCCTGACAGTGTGAGGTTATAATGAACTATGATGATGCCACAGCACTCTAAACTAGGCAGCAGAGTTTTTTTTTTTTCAAAAAAAAAAAGAGAAAGAAAAAAAAAGGATATGTTAGGCTCTTCAGAGCACTCTTAAATGCCTTGAGATTTGTTTACTACTGCCCTATGAAAACTGTAAAAAAAAAAAAAAAAAAAGGATATCCTACTGTCTGTTCTTATTTAGAATGCATCTCCTCTGTTGTTGATGCATTATTTCAATATTGATTTGCTGGGTTTGATATTGGACCTTGTTAATGAATATACAGTAATATTTAGTGCTCAGAAGAGGTGGTAGATGACATAGCCAACATTGCATTATGAAGAAAATGGTATAGAATGGTTTAAGACATGAAAAGAGTAAAAGTTACAATTTGATAGATGCGTTTGCTTGGGAGGTTAATATTATACTTTTCATGCTTCTCAAAGGAATTAGAGCCAATTTATGACAACCTGGGTATGTAGAAGAAATTATTTTTATTTCAAAACTAAAAAACAGTGGCTGGGTGCAGTGGCTCACACTTATAATCCCAGCACTCTGGGAGGCGGAGACAGGCAGACTGAGTTCAGGAGTTTGAGAACAGCCTGAGCAAGAGTAAGACCCTGTCTCTAAAAATATCTGGGCGTTGTGGTGGGTGCCTGTAGTCCCAGCTACTCAGGAGGCTGAGACAAGAGGATCATTTGAACTCAGGAGTCTGAGGTTGCTGTGAGCTATGAGGGGTACTCTATTGAGGGCAACATTTGTCTCAAAACAAAAACACTAAAAAACAGGCCATCTGGATATTCTGAATCTTTGCTTATAGGGTTAGGAATCATTGGCAGTGGCCTATTTAAAAGCATCTGCATCTCACATTTGATTTTTGCCTCTTACTTTTTTTTTGTAGGGACAAGAGTCTTACTTTTTCACCTCTCGGTAGAGTGCCATGGCATCACACAGCTCACAGCAACTTCCAACTCCTGGGCTTAGGCGATTCTCTTGCTTCAGCCTCCCAAGTAGCTGGGACTATAAGCGCCTGCCACAACGGCCAGTTATTTTTGTTTTGTAGTTCTGCTGAGGCCAGGCTTGAAACCACCACCTTCGGCATATGGGGCCGGCGCCCCTACTCGATGAGCCACAGGCGCCGCCCATGCCTCTTACTTCTTTTTGTTATCCTTTCCTGCGTTAATCAGACAGATTGGATACTGCTATTGAGGAATAAAAGCTTTTGCAATAACAGTCACAGATGCGCCCTTATCGTGTGGTTCTTAAGATATGTTTTGCTTTGTTTTAAATTTCTGATTGACGTCCAAAGAACTCAGTAACTCAGATAGCTCATCCTGTCTCAGGTTTCCTCCATGGCAACTGATATGAATAGGATGTTTTTAAGACCACACAAAATAAAATAACAATCCGTACCAAATTAGGTGGTTACTTTTTTAAAAAAGTTGCTTCGGTAAGCATTCTCTTCCAACTCTATCTCTTCAATTTCCATATATCTCTGAAATAGCATACTGTATTTACTTTGTTGCTTCCCTTTCTAGCAAATTAACCTTGATTCATGCTCAAGATGTACTTATTTAAGAAGGTGAAGGGAAAGGTATAGCTCATATACCAGTCATAAACTTTTTTTTTAAACATTCTAGTGGCAATTATGAGATGTTCTCATAATTGTAAGATAATCACACAAAATGGCCAATTTCTAAGTAGTTTAATTTTCAACACTAAGGATTTTGTTTTTTAGAGTTCTAAGTAGGTCTTATGTTTTTGGGGTGTTTTAGGAAATAATTCACTCATTAAGAAATATTTATTGAGCATTTGATCTGTGCATTTCTAGTATTTCAGGCATTAAGGAAACATCATTGAGCCAAACAGAAAAGTCCCTCATCTTACGGAGCTTAGATTCTGGGGGAGAGAAGACAGATAACACGAACAAAAAATAGTAATCTAGAAAGTGTAAGTACTATGAAAAAAACTGAAGCAAGAAAAGGAGGGTGTTGGGGAAAGGGCAGTGTCTTAAATGAGATGATTAGGGTAGGTTTCTTTGAAAAAGGTAACTTTTAGGGAAAGATTGGACAGAAGTGAGGGACTGATGTGTAAGCAATTTGTGAAAAGATCCTTCAAAATAGAAATAATAGTATAAATCCCTCATGGCAAGAGGATGCCCTGGAGTGACAGAAGCAGGGAGCAGGCCTATGTGGTTGGAACAAAGTGCTTAGTAGAAATGAGGTCAGAGAGGACGGGTGGAATAGGACTTGCGAGGCCAACTAGCATAGTCTGTTTAGGTTGCAGAAATGACCCTGGCTGTGAAAATAGAGAGCCATTGGAAGAGCTGAATTTGGCTTGCTCCTCGGTCTATAAACTTCTGAAAATTAAAAAGCATACCAATGTCATATCACAGGTTGGTTTAAACCTCAAATTGTGTCTACAATTAATTTACCACCTTTAAAATGAGTGAAAATACCTTGCTCCTGGAAAAGGGGAAAAGACATGAAGAATAAAATTGAATACTTAAGCCAGACATCTAGTTACATTTTTAATTCACTAGCTGGTATTTCAAATATTAATGAGCCACCTTCTCTCGTTTTCTTACTTACATGTTGGAAAAGTATCCTCTTCCAGATTCCTTGTTGTCTCTAGTATCTCTTTGTTTCCCTTAATACCTTAGGCCAGGCAATATTTTCCAATCTGATTTCCTATTCATGGCTTAATCTGTCAATACCAGCAACACATTTTATTACATCGCAGAGGTCAGGATTCTACTGGTCCAAGAATGTAGAAATTTTGCATAAAGTGTAGATTAAAACAAAAAATACTACTTTTCTTCAATTAGGTGAATTGAGCATAATCAGTGTTTTTCTTCAATTTCTTGACTGCTTAAATGAACCACTTTGTTTTCTTGCGGGGACCCAATAGAATAGACATGATAAGAAGTCTGTAATGATGTTACGTACTGTTTTGAGATTTTAAGGAGTAATGTATTAATTAAATTTCTCTTAGCATAGTAGTACTGTTGTTAATAGGAGGGGAAAGACTCTCGCAAAAGGGAAGGAACTATTGTCCTCAGTTTTCCCAAATGTCTTGTGTTTTGAGTGTGAAGTCTGAAAACTGACTTCGCAATTTCCTTGGAAATTGGTTTCCAACATACAACATCGTCGCACACTTTGCCAGCTTGTTCAGGTAAAGAAACTATTTTCACAATTCATGTACAAACTGATGGGCTTTAATTTCGCACACTGTAACCCACCTAGTGGTAAATGAACAGTGTCGGTTTCAGTGACTTCCATACACACACAGAGTTCCAGAATTCAATTCCATTTAAGTTGGGACTGAAATTTGACATCTGCTGAAATATGTTCAGCCACACACACAAACACATGTTGTATAAATAAGTCAGTAAAGCGGTAGAGATAGCAGTTACAAAGAAAAACCTGTTTTTTTTTTTTGAAAGTTTCTTACTTGGAGCCAAACTAAACCATCATTGTAATGCAGGTGCTGGCCAATCACCAAATCAGGTACAGTCCAACTCTGCTAGGACAGAGTAAAGCCGATATGCCCCTATCACATCTACAACCTGTCGCGCACCCCTGTAAAGAACTCACTGAGGATTGGTAGGGACTAAACAAAGTTTCTGCCAAAGCTTAGGAGAGAGGGACTGCGCGGGAGCAGTTTCAGGTCACATTTAAATGCCAGGTAGTGAAGGGAGTCGAACCCCTAGTGTGCTCCTCGGTCGCCGCGGGGCCGGGGAAATGCGAGAGCAAAGTTTTTCTACAGGAAATCCGCCGCCTAGTCCCAGAGACGAGCGCCATCCGTGGAAGTCCAGGCCTCCGCCGTTCTCACTCCTCCCCACGGCCTGTGGACCCCGGCGTACTGCGGAGCCCCGGCGGCCCCAGCGGACGCGCGCGCCGGCTTCCAGGAGACTCTGGCGTTCCGGCCTCTCTCCACTCCCCGCAGTCCCAAGCTGGTCCCCAGACCCAGCCCCGGAGGCCCGGCAGCTTGCGCAGAGTGGCTCGCCGAGCGCCCGCCCCCGCCTCTCCGCGCGCCGGCGCTATGGAGACGGTCACGAGACGCGGGCAGCTCCCGCGCCCGCCAATGGAAGCGCACGTCGCTGGGAGACGCGGACGTCGCTCTTCCAAGATGGCGGCGCGTCCGTCGCGAGCAGCCGGGCCGGGGGGAAGCCAGCGAAACCGAGTAAAGCCGCCGCCCGGGAGAGGACTGAAGGAGCAGCTGCCGCCGTTGGCGGCGGCCCGGGCAGTTTTCGTTGCTGCTACGGCTGTTGCCATGCGGCGAGGCTAGGGAGGACCTCACTTCCCCGAGGTGTAATAATGCTAACAGAGGTAAGCGGCGACGGCGGCCAGTGTTTACCTGTGAAATGGGGAAGGGGCCGACGCCAGCCTGTCAGACAACGTCATTTCTCCGGCCGGCGGGCCCGACCCTACACCTCGGGCCCCAGGGCCGGACGAGCGACGGGATCCTACAAGTGCCCCAGAGTCGGAGCTGTGCTGACTCAACAGAGTCCCACCACCTCTGGCTGCCCGCGCCTCGCCTTTCGCAGTTGCCACTTGCCAGTCGCCCCTGGCACTGGTGTCCCTCCTGCTATCGCTACCCCATGCGTAACTCATCGCTCCCTTGGTGGTGTCCGCTTACCCGCTGCTCTGTGGCAGCGTTGGCCTCTTTGCGTTGCTGCTGATTCCTGTTCCCTGCGGGTTGGGTTGCCCGAGGTCTCTTCCGATCTCTGGGCTTCAGGGCCCTCCACCTCCGAATGCGGTCAGCATCCTAGGTTTATCGCTCAGCCAGTACAGTTTGCTTCCCACCCCATACTTTGCTTCATCGAGGGGACCTTTTTCCTCAAGCTAGACTTGGGTGGCTGAGTTAGAACACCCCCTCCCCCACACCCCGTCGCCTTTCGCTTAAATCGTGGGCATCTCAAAGTTTAGTGTAGCATCTATCTCCTTGGTTTGCGTATGGCCCTCTTTCCTACTCTCTATGGCACAATTTCTTTCTTTCTTTTTTTTTAATTGGACCAGAAATGGAAGTAGGGCGACTATAACTAGCCAATCAATTTCCCTTTTCTAGTGCCTAATGTCCATTGCAAAAAGCAGACTTTTGAAGAAGTAGAGTTTGTCTTTACTAGCAATAGTTTAAGGGGAAGAACTAAAGTGTTGCAACTAGGTACTTGACCCAAGTGGACACAGTTACGTGCAGGGGTACAGGCAGGTGTATACGTCATTGAACCTAAAATACTGAAGCTTGTGGATTTGATGAAATCTTTTTACAAGCCGTTCGCTTTAAGTACTGTGAGGATCCCGATGTGGGGAAAATTTAGGTATCTTTGTGTGCTTAACTGAAGATACATAATAGTTTTCGTGGGAAATGGAAAGTATTTAATGGGTCATAAATAAAATGAAAACATTTGTAGATGAGTGGCCTTTTTTTGTGTGTGAAAAATGGTGATAAAGAGCGTACTTGCCTTTGTAAGTCCTTGGAACTTCGGTAACTTTGAGGAACTTCGTGTTTTGGTGTTTGTACTCAGAGATCCTGGCATATGATGTGTCTGGTCGATACTTACTGGTTGGTTGTAATTTCTGAAATACTTATTTCTAATAGTTTGAAACTCACTTTATATTTCTAAATTCTGCTGATTTTTCATCCCTGTAGTTAATTCTTGGAGATTATGGTTGTATAGTAAGTTTTTGTTGTCATTAACAATATTAAAAAAAAAAAAAAGACATGCAAGTGGTACAAGTTTTGTTTTTACCGTAAATGTGATATTTTAGTAGGAACAATTAGCCTTATAAGGTTTCAGTAGTATCTCTGATGTTTGTGAGGTAACCTTTTAATTAAACTTGGCTTAGGTTAGCATGTTTTAAAGAGTTTTAATATTTTCACCTGAACTCTTTAGTGTCTTGTAGTAAAATGATAGTGTCTTAATTTGGAAAGAACTTTCTAAGCCTCTTTCTCTATTTTTTTTTTATTTTTAGCTTCTGTATTTAAATGTAATTTCATGTTTCAGTGAAATATCTTAAACAATGATATTAATAGTACTAAGTAAGCGATACTTTAGCGCTTTGTGTGGGTATACTGTACAGCTTTTGATAGAACCAGAGTTTCGATCTGGTTTGCCTCTCTAAAGAAAGGCTCAGAATAGACTATGCTTGGATCTTATCTATGGTTTTTAGTAGTTGTTTTATAGGTTAGGAAACTGAAGCCCAACTAGCCCAATTGACTGGTCCAAGGTCAATTATTAGTGACAAAAGTGGAAACTGGAGTCTCATTTCCTAACTCTTAGTACAGAATTATGTCTATTTTGCTCAGCTGTCTTTCAGTGAGTAGTTTTTAGCTCTCTCGATACATTATAAAACATACTATTTACTGAATAGTTAAGCTGAAAATTACTTGAGAAAGACATTTTGCTTTACCTTAGCTGTTTTCCTTTAAATTAAAAAAAAAAAAAACTTGTAAGCCTTATAAAATAATTCTGAGATATTTTAGGTATAAAATTTCACTCAATATTGATTACTAAAAAAGTAGTGTGGGACTTTTTACTACTTCTGTTAGTGTTAAACTAACTCAGAAGGTTTTAGGTGATGTGATTTAATTCATGTTATGTCTCAACGTATGAAGAGCTATGTTATAAAAATTCTCCTGTCTTTATATTAGTTATACTGAGCAAGTATTTATTGTGCCCAGAAGGTGGTGAATCATACCATGTGCTTGTTTTCTTTCCATTTTAGTGTTGACAAGGTAATATTATCCCCATTAGACAATGAAAAAATGGGTTGAGAAAGTGAAAAAGCTTGCTTAAAATCATGTAACAAGTGGGGAGCCAGGAATCACACCTAGGTCCTCTTATTCTAACTTATGTTCTGTTTTTGTGGTTCAGTATGGAATGCATCATTAATTTACTTTGTAACTGATATCAGTATACTATTTTTAGAGTTTTCCTTTTTTTTTTTTTTGACCAAGGTGAGGATATTAAGTACATAGATACATAGTGATAACAGTAGTGGTATACGATCCTAGGAAACGTTTCAGTTTGGTATTTTGTCAATTGTATGTTTAATTGAATCCTTTTCAGAAATGAGAAACCATGGAAGTGATTAATTAAGGGATATTTTAAGTTAAGCTAAAAGGGAAAATCACTCCATTGAGCACAGTAATTGAACTTTGAAACCTGTGAAATGTGGATATAGCCCCAGTTATATGGTTCTCAGTTTAACCTTTTTCACCTCAATTTGTTTTATTTATATCTTAAATACAATTAAGTTATTTAAAGATTTGCTAGTTAAATTTATGTGTTTATATCTTTTGCATTTTTCCTGTAGGGATGATATATATTATTTTTAATTGTCCAGTTGGTTTTTTTGTTTTGTCTTTGTTCCTATTAGAACTTCTGTCTCCTAATGTTACTGCTACCACATTTGGCAAAAAGGTTTTGTCATATATAAGTGAAAATTATTTGTTTGGTACCCACCCTTTATCCTTTTTTTTTCTACTAACAGTTAAAATCATGTATCAAAGGTAGGGAATGAGATGTTTGTTTACCTGAGAGTTTGTTTCAATTAATGTGTACTTTCACAATATTAGAGTATAATGAGATATAGATAAATGAATTTTACATTAAACACACTTTTAAATGATTTTTCAAAATCTATTAGGATTATGATTCTGAGCATTTATTATCACAGATAATTAAATGTACAGATGTAGGAAGATGTGCATCCTCCAGTGCTGTGGCATTCTCTGGAGGTTATTTTGCATAAAAACCAATTATCAACCTGTTGTCACTTGTCCTGTGCTTATAAAAATAGTGAATAAAAATTGTAGTTACTTGAAGTTGTTTGTAAATATGGCATTAAGTGAATGTTAAGTAAAAATAGTTTGTATTTGTATTGTTACTTCCAAACATCCAGATTTATTATTTTTGGAGGTTAACACTAATTCTTGATTTTGAGTTAAAGAGATCTGATACAGATGGAAAAAGGCATGAACTGCAGAACTATCAGAGGTTCCAGTTAATAGTTGTTAAGGAAGTAAAAGGTCTTGTGGTTTAAGGATATTTGCCTAAAGAAAGTTAAATAACTTTCTTCTCTGGTGGAATTCCTATGGCTTTTGATAGATGATCAAAGAGGGTGATAAGAATTTGCAACATAATGCAAAGTTGTTTAACCACAGAGATTAATAGAGTTTCTCCTATTTCACTTAGGGAAATCCTGAGATGTAGTGATGAATGATAACTCATCAAAGAAGGGTTTCTGAATTTCTAGGGCTCATTTTGAAAACACACACACACAAACACAGACACCCCCCCCGCCCTCCCCCCCACGTATAAAGTTAGTTGTCTTGGCCATAAGTGCTAAGTAAAGTATTATGACTTGGTTTTGTTCATTAGTATATTTATAATAGAAGTACTCTTGGGATAGATTCATTGTTAAACTATGTAAGTTATTTCTTTATTAATTAATGGCATTGCAAAGACTGCTGACCAAAACAAGAACCTCACAGGTCCATTGGCACTCAAGAGTGTGTTAAGAGATAGGAAAGGGATTTTATAAGGGGACAGTGGAAGGACATCACTATTTAGAATGAGTCTGCCTTGCCACTCTCCACACAGCATTTAGTGTCTTTTAACAAGCCAATATGAATATTGCTAATCATTTTTAAGAATTTTTCTTTTTCTAATATTTTAAATTGACAGTCACATTTGTATACATTTATGGGATACAGTGTGATGTTTTGAAGTATGATAACATATCCATCATTTCACTTAATCATTTTTGTGGTGAGGTGGGACATTTGAAATTTACTGTCTTAGTTATTTTAAAATATATAATACATTATTGACAGCAGTCCCTCTTGTTTGAGCTCAAAATTTCTTCGGCCTGTCTATCTGAGACTTCGTACTCTTTGCCTAATAATTCCCCATCTGTCTACCTTCCAGCCCCCACCCCCAGCCTCTGGTAACCATCATTCTGCTCTCTATGTCTATGAGTTCAGCTTTTTTAGATTCCACATAAAGTGAGTTCATGTGGTATTTGTGCTTCTATGTCAGGTTTATTTCCCTTAGCATGATGTCCTCCATCCTCATTCATGCTGTAGTAAATGGCAAAATTTCCTTCTTTTTAAAGCCTGATTAGTATTCCAGTGTGGATATACATACCACATTCCCTTTATCTGTTTATCCCTTGATGGACACTTTGGTTGATTATGTATCCTGGATATTGTGAATAATGCTGCAATCAGTATGGGAATGTAGATATCCTTTCGACATACTGAGTTTCATTCTTTGGATATATTATACCTAGAACCGAGATTTAATGGGAGTTCTATTTTTAGTTTTTTGAGGAACCTACACACCATTTGAAAATGGCTGTACCTGGTGGTTGTAATTTACATTTTCTTAATGGTTAGTGAGATTAAGCAGTTATTTGTGTCTTTGTTGGCCGTATGTGTACCTTCTTTTGAGAAATGTCTGTTTAGGTCCTATGCCCATTTTGTAAATGGGTTATTTGTTTTCTTGTAATTCAATTGTTTGAGTTCCAGATATATTTTGGATATTAACTTCTCATCAGATGTATGGCTTGTAAGTATTTTCTACCATTCTATGGGTGTCCCTCTCTGTTTATTTTTAATAGAGAAATAGGGATTGTATATATATTTTTAAGAATTTGTATTATTTTTATCAATCGATTCCAAGTTTTCAGAGAGATTATAAATGAATTATCAGCAATCCCCAACCTTTTTAGCACTGGGGACCCAGTTTCATGGAAGATGATTTTTCCATGAGATGGGAATGGGTTGTGGCGGGGTGGGGCATTAGATTCTCATAAGGAGGGCACAACCTAGATCTCTTGTTTGTACAGTTTTCAGTAGGATTCACACTCCTATGAGAATCTAATGCAGCAACTGATGTGACAGGAGACAGAGCTCAGGCAGTGTGATGCCAATGATGGGGAGTGGCTGTAAATACAGGTGAAGCTTCTCTGATTTACCCACCACTCACCTCTTACCATGTGGCTTGGTTCCTAACAAGCCACATACTGTTACTATTCCAGGGCCCAGGGGGTAGGGACTACAGAATTATATTCATTAAGTAATTATTTTCACTACAGTTTCTTAATTCAACACACATATACCTGTTGTTCAACATGTCAGCCAGCTAGTATTGCTATATGGAACAATAGTAGCAAACAAAAGCAAATATATTTGGTATTTTATTTAAGCCTTACAACTTAATTAAATATAAATCTAACATTCAACATTTTAAAATAATAAAAGATACTATTTAGATTAGCATTTAGATTTAGTATCCTTGAGATTCCTAAGTAGAGAGATAATAGCATACATAGGTCACTATAGAAGTTTTGAAACAGACTCTGTTCTGATCTATTATTTTACTTCCTAGGAATGCAGTTGACAGCATCCTTTCTGATTTCAGTTGTGCAAGTTGCAACTTGCTTGGATTATTGGTGTTGCTAGAAAGGCTTCATTTGTTTCCATCTGTAGTGATTTTTCATTTCTTGATTTTTGTGTGTCTTAAAAGTTTTGTAATGACACACTATAATACTCTCAAGTATTCAGATGGATTGTTCTAAAGTTTGTTGACCAGTTTTCCACAGAAATTGATAAGAAGATAGTTTCCGTTTGTATGACCTTTTAATGCTGCCTTGAAACTTTGAGTATAAATTTGGTCATGGATTTCAAAGTTGGAAATTTGAGTGGTACATTTTCAGGGAAGGCATTTGCTTTTCACCCATCTGTAATTCCACTGTATATTCATCAATAAATATGTACTAGAAAAGTTCAATAAAATAATTCTGCTCAGTTCAGCTGTTAAACAAATATTATGATCTAGGTAATATAATTTTGAAGTTATTATAGTATAAGAAGATCATATATGTCAATAGGAATAATTCATCTTTGTTGGCTTATTGCTCTGTTGCTCCAATTGCCTGAGGGACCCTTTTATTCTGGCACGTTGTGGAAAACCTCAGGTAATCCTACTTTGCTTTTGACCATAGCTCTGCATTGTTGAAGAGTTCTTAGATGTTAACTCTATTTAAACCTGAATTGGTTTTTTCCCTGAAACTCTGGAGCTATTTTTAGTTTGGCTAGTTTGTCATAGGAGAGAGATTGTGATTCTTTGTATAGTGATTCCTTTTTTTTTCAGATGAGAATTGTGTGACAACATGGGGGTATGAAGAATGGCCTTTGAATTCACCATCCTTTGAAGCTTGGAAATTATAAAACTTACATTGTACAATTGTAGTAGAAGAGTTAAATATGAAATAAAATTTCACCACATTTCTATTGCTATGTAAATTCTAGTAAATAATGTAAATCTGACTGTAAGATAATATATATGTGTGAATATATATTTTCTAATATGTTTCTTCAAGCAATAATATTATACTTGCTAATTTATTCTTGATTTTGCTTCCTGAGTTTGAGATAGCTTTTCCCCCTCAGAATTTTTTCTTAGCTGAGAAACACTATTGGTGTCTATCAGACTGCAAATACTAATTAAGAAGCTATTTTTGTTTGTAGAGACAGAGTCTCACTTTATCACCCTCTGTAGAGTACCGTGGCATCACACAGCTCATAGCAACCTCCAGCTCCTGGGCTTAGGGGATTCTCTTGCCTCAGCCTCCCGAGTAGCTGGGACTACAGGCGCCCGCCACAACGCCCGGCTATTTTTCTGTTTTAGCAGTTCGGCTGAGGCCAGGTTTGAACCCGCCACCTTCGGTATATGGGGCCAGCGTCCTACTCAATGAGCCACAGGCACCGCCCATAATCAGCTATTTTTATATCGAATGTTAATACATCTGTTCTTTTTCTTGTTTAGTACCTAAGTGCTCATTGCTTAAAATGCTCCAATAGACTAATCCTGGGAGAAGTCAGGAAAAAAAGGAAATGGGATAATAAGTGAGGTTGTAGACACTTTGAAGGGTGGAACACAATTAAGATACAGACAAAGAAACAGAAATAATGTACTTTACAAGTAGTGGGTATTGGTTGTGTAAAGATTTTAGATAAACCAAATAGGCTTGAGAGTATTTTATGATTTAGTAAAAGTATGTCTTATGAACCAAAGAGATCTAGAATCTAATGTCTGGTAGATCAGAATATTTAATCATCTTTTTAATATATTTTATCACAAATCAGATATTCCTAATTTCTGAAGAAGAGTATATTGTTTTTAAGAGTGATGGCTGGTGTCAGATTATTTGGCTTTGCATCTCAGTTTTGTTACTTGTGAGCATTTTAATCTTGGAAAGATAATTGACCTTTCTGAGCCTCAGTTTTTCATCTGTGACTTGTAAGTTAATGGTACTGATCCTATAGGTTTGTTATGAATATTAAGTAAAGGAACACATGTTGAGTACTGTGCAGTGTTTCTCACAGTGACAATCAATACTAGGCTTTATTATTATTTTCTCTGATATAAATAGCAAGTGGTTTAGTTTCAAAACTTAAAACTTAATGTTGGATGTTGTTTTCATATTGTCTTTGTTTTCTTGAGGAAGTTTTAAAATGTCAAAGTATTCTCCTTTGACCTAGGATGATCTAATTCTTTCTTTACTGTCTCAGTTTTTAATAACTTTTTAATTTATGTATTACATTTCCAAAGTGAGTAATACTAAGAGGAAAGTTTAGACTAAATTTCAGGAGGAAATCCAGAGGGATAACACTTATATGATGTGAATCGATTATAACTAGAAGTTTCAATTAGCTGTGTTTCTTCTGGTCACTAAAGGTTACTTATACTGTAGATGAAATGAAAGGGAAAAATGGCAGTGTACTTCCATATGCTTAAAAAATGCTATTATTTTAGTTTTCTGACATGGAAAGTACCATGATGCCTGTCAGTTTGGTAAAGTTTTATGTAAAGGAGCTCTAAATTTATGTGAGCTTGTCTATTGAATTGTTTGTCTTCTAGGGAAGAGAAAGGTGAGGAATGTTAAAATCCTTTTTTAAAAAAAATTATGTAGTTGGCTTAATTGGTATTTATAATATTGTGTAATAGATTAAGAAAAGGACTGGGGCTAAGTTATTACAAATAAAATGAGCATATAAGTAATTTCAGTCCCTTATTAAACAACTGCTTATCTAGGTTCATATATTAATACAATAAGCTGTTATACTCAAGGAGACGGGTGTTCCTGGTATAGTAACAATTTACTTGGAGATTATGCCATCAAGGTCCTTTGTGGCAGAATCTATGTCTGCCCCTGTTTTCCTTTTTATACTTACTTTTTTCTTTCTTGTTTCTGTTGCTTTGTCTATGTGTTGATTTTTGCTGCCCCTTCCTTCTGTTTTTACTACTCTCCCCAGTGACTATAGTCCTGTGATGTGCTCTTAGGGCTTTTTTCCCAACTTTCACCCTTAACTTTTCTTCTTAAACAAATTAAAAGGGAAACAATAGAGAACTTAACTTTTATTTTTTATGTTTTACTTGATTTATGGGCTTAAAAATATTTTTCATTGTTAATTTAAAAGGTGAAAAGATAGAATGGTTTGTATATTTTTTCTTAAATAGTCCAACTCAGTATAATTTCCTTATATGACTCTTGAATTTATCTTGACTAAAATGATAACATCTTTGAGATAAATGAACACTATTAATCTGACTGTTTTCTTGTGAATTAAGAGTATCTTGTAGTACTTCGAGGTTCAGGATCATGGTTCTGATATTGAATTGTTATTGTATAGCCCTCAGGATTGTGAAGGAAATGTATGTGATCTGTACTAACTCTACAGCATACTCTGATAGTTACCTTACTATCTACAAAATCTAAATCAAATTCCTAAAGAACATCAAGGACTGTTAGTGTCGGGTTAGTTAATTCTGTTTTTTCCTGATAACTAAATGCTTTGAATCATAATAAATCACTTTTATTTGATTATTTTGATGTTCTGTGAAGAATTTTGCTGAATCCTGCCATTTTAAGAAACTTCTTGAGATCTGAAAGGTTCAGGACCGAAAGTGAGAGATTATTCTGAGATGTAAACAAAGGGAAGTGGAGTCCAAGTTCTGTGTGGCCAACATGGCCTTTATTCATTTGGGTGTCAGTGGGCTGAGTTCAAAAAAGAAGTCAGCATGTGGGTCAAGGCAGGGTGGGAATATGAGGGTTGGGGTGGGAATTGGTGCACTCATTCCTTCCTGGGCGGGACTTGTGCACTTGTTTCTGTGTCCCTGCGCTTGGTTATATTTGGATGGATCCCTGCACTCGGCCCTATCATCCTGATATTTTTAGTCTGTCATAAGGAGGTAGAGTGATGGTGCTTCGACTGCTTCCTGCGGATTGAGGGTTAGGGTGGGCTGCCTATAAAGAAAATAAAGGGAGGAAGAAGGGAATGGTGTTTATAGGAACACTCTTGGGTCTTTAGTCTGAACTGGTTGATATCCGTGTAGGGCTAGGTTATAAATGGTTTTTCTTTCAGGTGACTGCCTGGTCAGTAATTTGGGAGATGAGGTGGAGTACTACTGGTCCGAGAATGAGAAAGATCATAATTAGTGGCCCTAAAATGGGAAGTAACCAAGGAGGCCAGGAATTGAATAAGGACCAGGGATTAGATGATTCAAGATTTGTCTGTTTGATTCTTTCTTGGAGTTCTTTTACTTTGCCTGTGATTATTCCTGATTGGTTGACAAAGAAACATTTTTCTCCCAGAAAAATGCATGTGCCTCCTTTGTCTACTGTAATTCAATATAAGGCTTAGAGATTTTGGAGGACTACTGCAGCTAAAGAATTAATTTGTGATTGTAGGATGACTAAAGAGTTGGCTACCCTTTCAATATCTTCTTTGAGTTCTAGGGAGAGTTGATGGTAAAAGTGGGTTGATGTACTAATGCCTGCAATGCCCGTGCCAAGTCCAGCCACTGTGCCTGTTCTGAGGAAAGAAGGCGGCTCTTTTTTGTCTGGAAGTAGGGGGTGCATCAGAGCCTGAGGTCAGGAGGAGTCATTCACAAAAGAGACTTGGGAGGGGTGAGGAAAATTCAGGTGCAAGACCAGAGTGATTAGCGTGCAGGCACTGATAGATGGAGTAGCTACAGAGGAAAAATATTTCTGGAGTGGCACAGGAGGAGTTAGACAAGGGAAAAGTTGAGTTGAAGGAACAGAAATCAGGTTTTATAAAGCTTACAGAGTCTCCTGTACCTGTGAGATTGAAGCAGGCTAAATTGGGGGAAGCTAGGGAGGGAAAGCCCGTAGTTATGGGGCAGAACAGAGCTATGTTATTTTCTGCCAGAGTGGAAGAGCTATATGTGTTGGGTATGAGTATGGGATTGAAAAGATGTTAGTATATAGAAAGGCATATCCAGCATCCTGAGGGAGAGAGGAGAGAGGAAGAGTTCAGGGCAGCTGAGAAGGAGGTGTTTAAAAACCGGGGGAATAAGAGAGTGTTGTTGTAGGTCTTGCAGGACAGTGAAGTCTAATGTTTTATTGGGTGGAGGGGTTATACTGGAAGAGAGTTTTTTTATGAATTGTCCTATTTCTTGATGATGTGCTATGTACTGGAGTCCACCTCTCATCTCATAATCCTACATGTGTGAGGTAGGTCCAGCAGACAGTAGTCCCAAATCCACCTCTAGGGTATCTAGTGCCCATTATTTTGCTGGTCCAGTACCTCTTTCCTCCATAAGAACATTCAAAGGCTTTGGTAATGTCCTAACAGTGTGCTGGCATATAAGTGTGACTAGTGAAAGAGGGGGTCTGAGGTAAGAATCAGCCATAGTTGAAGTGGGAACGGGGGTTGGTAAGATATTCATGGATATATGCGGTTTTGGTAGCAAGAAAACCTGTGCATTCACTCAGTGTCAGTGGGGAGGGGAAAAGGGCCAGGACTGACAGGAGGGGTAGCCAGAAGGAAAAGGAGTAAGAAGAGGAAAAGTTGGGTTTCCTCGGGGGGGAAAGTCTTGCAAGGTGCCATAGTAGCCACAGATCTTTAAAGGCTTCAAAGAGGTCATTCCAGCTTTGAACATGTGAGAGTAACCAGGCATCTCGAGAAAAATTATGGAGAAAGGGAAGAAGCAGGGAGGAATGTTGCACATATATGGGGAAGTGGACTCTTTGGGGATCTGGTGAGTTCTAAGGTGATGGGCGATAGTACTTGTGATTTCCAGTGAGGATCCTTCCAGTGTTGGAAGTTTCTCTACAGGACACAGCTTTATTCAGGATTGGTGGATCCAGACTTGAGGGTCCAAGAGGTGAGTTGCCATGGGGTGCTGTAGAGAATGGTGTGAGGGCCTGTCCAGTGAGATGATACCGTCTTGCGGGGCAAGGGAGATTTGAGGAAAACTTGTTGTCCTAATTATTCTCTGACTTTTTCTGCTGAGGGTTGGGGTAGGAACTGGTTTATTGTTTTTCTAAGTTCATCCCGGGTTTCCTAGAGGATGGGAAAATAGTTTACCATGGTGGAGTCTGGAGGGGGTCCAGGGCCCAGAATAATAGTTCTGTCATACACTATTTCAAAAGGGCTGTAAAAGAGGGGTTTGCAAGGTGTAGAGTTAATGCGGAGTAAAGCAATGGGGAAGAGCTTAATCCAGTCTTGTTTGTTGTTGGAGCACTAATTTGGTGAGATGTCATTTAAGGATGTTCATTTGTTCTACTTTCCCTGATGATTTGGATCTGTAGGGCACATGTAAGTGCCACTAGACTCCTAGGGCTTAGGAGGTTTGGGAGGTGATCTGGCTAATGAAAGCTGGGCTGTCGTTGCTCTGAATGGAGTTGGGGAGGCCAAATCTAGGAATAATGTGGCGGAGGAGGATAGAGACAACTTCATGGCTTTTTTTGCCTATTGTGGGGAAGGCTTTGACCCACTCTAAGAAGGTATCAACCAAAACTAGAAGTAGTTTATATTTTTGTACAGGAGACGTGGGTGAAGTCAATCTGCCCGTCTTTTTTTTTTTTTTTTTTTTGCAGTTTTTGGCCAGGGCTGGGTTTGAACCTGCCACCTCTGGCTTATGGGGCCGGCGACCTACTCCTTTGAGCCACAGGTGCTGCCCTCAATCTGCCAGTCTTGTCTCGGGGTTTGGTTCCAGGCCTGATGTGTAGGAAAAGGGGGTGTTTTATGGCTCCCTTGGGTGAGACCTGGGTGTAGATTGTGCAGGACTGGGTTATCTGTTTTAAAAGGGAAGATAGTTGTGGGTGAGATAGGAGCAGAGAAACAGGTGTGCAAAGAGGCTTGAAGCCAATGTGAAGGCTGTTGTGGAGGAAAGAGAGGGTATTTTTTTGCTTGGGAGGAAGGAATAATAGATTTTCCCTATTGAGGGAACCATCCTCCCTGTGTGGGAAGATGCTGGTAATTGTCCTGTTCTTCGGATGTATATACTGGAGAGAATTTATCTAAGGACAAGTACTGGCCTTCTGGAGTTGGGGTGGGGGGCATAAGGGCGTTGAACTGCCCATCTGGCTTCTATATCTGCTTTTTGGTTGTCTTTGGAAATTGGATCTGTTTTATTCTGGTAGCCTTCACAGTGGATGATGGAAACTTCTTTTGGGAAAGTGGCTACATTTAGGAAGCTTTTAATGAGTGTGGCATTGATAATAGAGGAGCCTTGGGTAGTAATAAATCCTCTTTCTTGCCATATGCCTGCATGGTGATGGATTATGTGGAAAGTATACTTAGAATCTGTGTATATGTTAATGGAGCAGTCTCATACTAGTTGTAAGGTTTTAGTGAGGGCTAAGAGTTCTGCCTGTTGTGAGGAGGTGTTGTGGGGGGTGCAGAATAATAAAGGTGATAATGTGGGAAGAAGACACAGTAGCAAAGTCTACCTTGGCAATGGAGTGAGCAATAGGCTTAGAAGAACTGCCGTTGATAAACCAGGTCCTTTGGGGTTAGGTGAGGGAACAAGGGAGATATTGGGAAAAGGGTGGAATGTTACTGAGCCTAAAGGCCAACAATCATGGAATGAGTTCTGAAAAGTGTGAGGGTCGAGTGGAGGGCAGCTAATGGAGATGAGGGGTTATATGGAAGGCACGGGAGAAAGTGGATAAGAGGATTTTCTATAAAGAGGATTAGGAGCTGAAGTAAACGAAGTGTGGAAAGTAAAGAAGATAAGAGTTGGTGTTTTAAGAGGGATGGAATGTTATGAGGGGTAAGTATATATGTGGGGGCATGGTGGGTAAGTTTCTGGGCCTCTAGGAAAAGGAGGGATGTGGCTGCCACCGCTCGCTGGCAAGGGGGCCAGCCTAGGGCTGTGAATGCTATCTGTTTTGATAGGAATGCTATCGGAAGGTGATTATTATGAGGTTTCTGTGTTAGGACCCTTACTGCACATTCTTGGTATTCTCACAGGGAGAGGTAAAACGGATAGCGGGGATCAGGGAGAGGAGGGAGAGTGCTTGGGACAGAGAGGATTGTAGGGAGAGGAAGTCATATTTTGTTTGGGAAAGGGGTAAGGAGGAGATGGCCTGCATGCAGTCAGGGGGAATGAGTTTTTCTCGTTCCTGCAAGAGGATGCTGAAGTATTGGATAGAGGGAGAGGTTAATGGGGCTTTGGAAGGGGGCACTCTGTACCCCTTCATGGTGAGGAAAGAGAGTTAAGTGAATGGAGTCTTGCTGGGAGGCAGTGGGGGAGGGGCTTCATGAGAGAAGGTCATCTATTTACTGAAGAACTGTGGAATTTTTCAGTAAAATTAACTGCTGGAGGTAGGCCTGAAGTGCCTGACAAAAGTCATGATAACTGCCTTTAAATCCTTGTGTTAGAACTGTCCAGGTGAGTTGTTGGCTGGTGGAGAAATCAGGGTTGGTCCAGGTGAAGGCAAAGATGGGGCTGGGAGAGCTCGTGGTTGGAGATGGTAAAAAAGGTGTCTTTGAGATCTAAAACTATGTAGTAGGAGGTATTGGAAGGAATGGTAGATAGGAGGGTGGGGATTAGGGACTCCTGGGTGAATAGGCTGAACAATTTTATTGATGGCCCATAAGTCTTGCACTAACTGATATAAATCATCGGGTTTTTTTTAAAGGAAGGATGGGAGTATTGTAGGGGGAGTTAGTAGGTTTGAGAATACTGGCTAACAGGAGTGTGAGGTGGTTTAATGCCCCAGGGGTCCACTGTGGGGATCAGGTATTTTTTAAGAGACTGATATGAATGTTGGGGTTGGAGGGCAATGAAAATGGGTGAATGATGGGAGGCCATAGAAGGAAGAGAGGTGTCCCACACGATGGGGTCTATAGGGAGGTCAGATTGAGAGAATGGAGGGGAGGGGTATAGGGAAGGGGTTGGAGAGGAGTAGGATGGGTAGTGAAAGTGGGAGCTGGTGGGAATTGTTGCTTGTAATTTGGGGAGGATATCTCTGCCTGGTAGGGGAATGCTGCATGAAGGAATGATAAGGAATGAATGTGAAAAAGAGTGTCCGGAAAGTGAGCACTACAAAAGTGGGTCAGTGGGATATAGCAAATTGCCATCAATACCCACCATTGAGATCTTTCTGTTGTAAAGGACCTTTGTAGGAGGGTAGGGTGTAGTAAGTGGTCCCAGTATCAGTGAGAAAAGAGATTGGCTTACCTTCCACTGTTAGATTTACCTGGAGCTCAGTTTTGGTGATCATCTAAATGGCCTCCTGCATCTCCGGGAACCTCAATCTTCAGCGGCCAAGCCCATGAGGTTGAGGAATTCAGCCAGGTCCTGGCAGTGACTGCGAATCAGATTCTCAGAAGGACCTGGGCAGTCAGACTTCCAGTCAGGACCTGTGGAGGCTGGACATGGCTGGGGTGTTTGTATTTGGGCACTCCCTGGCCCAGTGGCCAGCTTTACCATATTTGAAGCACGCTCCTGGGGGAGGTTTTCTTTTCCATACCGTCCAGAAGAATTTTAAGAAGTAGCCGGGGTTTGTCTAATGGCAGAAGCCAATAACTTCTGCTCTAAGAGGCACTGCCACTTAGAGGCCTCTTCTTGGTTATTAAAGACCTTGAAGGCTACTTTGATGAGGTCTCACTGGGAGGTCTGAAGGCCTTCGGGGGATTTTTGAAGTTTTTTCTAGATGTCAGGTGCAGACTGGGAGATAAAATGCATGTTAATAATGAGCCTGCCCTGTTGCTCTCTGGCAATAGGGTGAGATAACAGTGGAGGGCTTCGTTAAGAAGGACTAAAACCTGGGCAGGATTTTCACCCTGTTTCTGGGTTATTTCTTTTAGTTTGTCATAATTGATGACCTTATGGGCTGCTTTTTTAAGTACCTCTAAGAGACACTGGACCATGGGGTTATGGAGGTGGACTCTAGGAGCATCATTTTGGTAATTCCAATTGGGGTCTTCCCAGGGGACGGTTCTAGTGCCCTCTGGCAAGATTTGGTCTGTTTTCCATAGATCTTCCCAGTGTACCTGGGCCTGGGTACGGGCCTGGGTCCAGACCTGCTCCCTTTCCTCTGAAGTTAGGGTGGATGTGAGGATGACTATAAATCATGCCAGGTCAGATCATATGATTGGGTTAGATATCTGAATTCTTGAGAGTATTTTGTGGGATCTGTGGAGAACGAACCTAGTTTCTGATTTAAGTTGGACATGTCTGAGAGAGAAAAGCGTACATGAACCCCCAATACCTTCAGTTCCCTCAACTTCTGGGAGGGAGTATAGCAGTTGTGGTGGTCTGGAAGTGTAAAGTCCAAAGGTGTGGCCAGATCTAGTATGAGGTGGAGAAGTTGGGTCCAACATCTTTCTTTTTCTGCCCACATGTGGTAGAAGGCATGTGTGGGGGGCAGTGGAGAGAGGGAGGTGTGGTGGAATTCTGTGGGTAGTGAGGAGGCTGGAGGAATCTGGTGGGCAGAAAGGAGAGGGCTGTCTGCTGGGTCAAAAGAAGGCAATGGAGAGTCTGGAGGGAGTCAGAGAGGGCTGGTTGGCCCAGGCAAGGAAAATTTTAGAAGGATTTGAGAGGTGCGGATTGGTGTACTCATTCTTTCCTGGGTGGGGCTTGTGCACTCCTTTCCGTGTCCCTGCATTTTGCCCTATCAAGATTGAGCATAAAATAATGGCTTAAGAACATGCTCAGTTCATTTTAAACCAAACTTAGGCAGTGCTCTAGTTGTATCATTTAGCTGTTTTTTCATCTGAAGAATAGTGTTGGTAATATAACATGCCATAGAATTGTGAGATAGATATATTTAAAGAGGTTAGCAAAGGTTCTTACCAATAATAAGCACTTAATTTTTTTTTTTTATGTATTTAAGATTTTTTTTTTAAGAGACAAGGGCTTGCTGTGTTGCCTAGGCTAGCCTTGAATTCCTCGGCTCAAGCAGTCCTTTCACCTTAGCCCTAGTAGCTGGGGTTATAGGTGCCCACTACCACTGTGTCTGGCCTATTAAGCACTTAATAAATGATAGCTCTTACTGTTTTAGAGTAGTGCTTTTCAACTGATGTGCCCGATAGGATCTTAGGTGTGCCGAGAAATATTTTAAGGATGTTAATTAAATTATTTTTGAAAGAAGTTCAAAGTATAGTAAGTATATTTTTTTCTTCACTCTTACTTTGAGTCAACATAATTTAAGTGTGCCACGGAAGTTTAGCTGTAGGTTCAAGTGTGTCTTGTGCTGTGAGATACAAAAGGGTTGAAAACATTGTTTTAGAGGGTGCTTCTTTTCATAAAAAAGAAGCAGAAGATTAGCTGCTTCTAGGTGACGGGTGTTAGGCAGTGCATTGAGGATCTGTTTTTCTCTGTTGTGATATGTTTGTGTTGTTTTTATTCCTCCTTGGATTATATTATGGGGAAAAGCAGAATTTAAAGTTGTAAATATTGGGACTTTTATTCTTGATTTGGTATTCATAGTCTTGTATGAATGAGAGATAAATGGGGGGCCATTTATAAATATAGCCTGTTTTATTTTGCTTTTACACCAGTGAATTTCTGTGATGAGTTTCATGTACATTATAAGAGGAATATATTTGTGGTTAGAAATCTTCTGATGTACTAACTCAGTTATGTTAAAGGAACTTAAGATGACTTTCCATGTAACTGAGCTTATTTTTCAGTATAAGGTAATGATAAGTATGGTCTGGATGTTTGAGAATCTTTAAATATTACAATGTGGCCCAAATAGAGTGGGTAAGCAGTAAACGGATTGTTGGGTTAGAAATGCCAAAGGCACGGTTGTATAATGTCTAAATCATAACACTTATTTTAATTTAGAGTTATAGTGACGGGATCAGAAGAGAAGAGGGTATTTGTGTAATAGGAAAATTATTGAGAAACCTGACATTCAAAATTTTAATTTTCTTTCTTGCTGTTTTCTCTCTTGCCTTGAAAAATGTAGTGGAATGATGCTTCTTTCCCTGTTAAAACATTTCTGTTGTTATTTCAAGAAACATAGTGAATCAATACCCTTTTCATTATTCAGGAATTGTACAATGCTATACAATTGAGATTTATTGCAAATGATAATAGTGAGGTGGCTCATTATTAGAAATGTGTTAATATAACTTTATGAATTGGTCAGTGGAGAAAACAATTTCAGAGTATTATATGAAATGCCAAGAAGATGTTTGATGAAATTCAGCTTCTGATTAAATATGCTTAATAAAATAGAAATAGATGAATACTTTATTAAAAACTGTATGTTAGTACAAATGCCAACAGCATACTTTCTTTATATTTTTGAATGTTATATTTAGCTTATTAAAACATAAATTTGGCTTATAATTTTTCATCTTTGCCTATAGGTGAAAACTATATTCTTTTTTTTTTGTACGGAAGGTCTTTATTAGTGGGGAAGGAGGAGGAGAGAGAGAGAGAGAAACGGGGGAAGAGGAGAAAGAGAGAAGGGAGAGAAGGGAGGGAGAGAGAGAGAGAAACGTGGGGGAAGGAAGAGAAAAGAGTGAAAACTATATTCTTGATTTAGGAATTTTTTTTTTTCCTTTGGAGATGGAGTCTCATTTTCTCAGCCTCGTAGATTGCTGTGACATCATAGCTCACAGCAAAAAACAATTTCAGAGTATTATATGAAATGCCAAGAAAGGTGTTTGATGAAATTCAGGTTCTATTTAATATGCTTAATAAAGTAGAAATAGGTGAATATTTTATTAAAAACTGTATGTCAATACAAATACCAACAGCATACTTTCTTTACACTTTTGAATGTTATATTTAGTTTATTAAAACATAAATTTGGCTTATAATTTTTCATCTTTGCCTATTAGGTGAAAACTATATTCTTGATTTAGGATTTTCCTTTGGAGATGGAGTCTCATTTTGTTACCATCATAGATTGCTGTGACATCATAGCTCACAGCAAAAAACAATTTCAGAGTATTATATGAAATGCCAAAAAGGTGTTTGATGAAATTCAGCTATTTCTGATTAAATATGCTTAATAAAATAGAAATAGATGAATACTTTTTAAACTGTATGTTAGTACAAATGTCAACAGCATACTTTCTTTATACTTTTGAATGTTATATTTAGCTTATTAAAACTTAAATTTGGCTTATAATTTTTCATCTTTGCCTATAGGTGAAAACTATATTCTTGATTTAGAATTTTGGATTTTTTTTTTTCTTTTTTTTTGGAAACGGAGTCTCACTTTGTCACCCTTGTAGATTGATGTGACATTATAGATCACAGCCATCTCAAACTCAGGCTCAAGCAATTCGCTTGCCTCAGCCTCATGAGGCAGTGGGATTATGGACGCCTGCCACAATGTCTGGCTATTTTTAGAGGAAGGGTCTCACTCTAGCTCAGGCTGGTCTCCAACTGGTGAGCTCAGGTGATCCACCCACCTCAGCCTCCCAGAGTGCTGGGATTACAGGCATGAGCCACCAGGCGTGGCCAAGATTCTGGATTTTTTTGATTGAAGGTAGAGTTAGTAATTTTTTCATAATGATTTATAAACATCTGTTTACTCATAGGTTTTAATCTTTTGTTGTATATGGCACACATGTTTTTTAAATGTAGTAACTTTATGGTTCTATATGTGTTAATATAACACAACTTTATTAATTGGTCAGTGGAGAAAACAATTCCTATAAACAACTTCTAAAAAGTTATAGAACTCATTACTCCATATCAAAAATAATTTTATGTTGTGAGATATGTCAGTGTTGTGCTACAGATTTTTGCCTTTTTTTTTTTTTTTTTTTTTTTTTATACAGAGCCTTAAGATGTCCCCCTGGGTATAGTGCTGTGGAATATCATCTCACAGCAACCTCCAACTCCTGGGCTTAAGCGATTCTCTTGCCTCAGCCTCCCAAGTAGCTGGGACTACAGGCGCTTGCCACAACGCCCGGCTATTTTTTGGTTGCAGCCGTCGTCGTTGTTTTGGCTGGCCCGGACTGGATTTGAACCTGCCAGCTCAGGTGTATGCTTGAGCCACAGGCGCCAAGCCCAGATTTTGTCTTTTTAAAAAAGACCTTTTCCAGTCATGGATAATAAAATGATTTATTGTTTTTCTTTTTCTTTAAGTCAGAATTTCCAAAAATTTCCAGTATTTTTGTGAGGGGCTTTTTATAGGAGGAAAACTACTCATGATAATTTTAATTTTTTATAATGCAAACTTTCAAAAATACAGAAACTCTGAAAAATATTATCACTGACATCCATATACAATAACTTGGATTTGTTAAAATTGCTTTCTAACTCTCACTGTAATATATTTATTGTTGTTGTTGCAGTTCATCTATTTTAGCTATAGCTGATCCATTGCAGGTATTCTCCTCAAAATACTCTCATGAATCACTCAGTAATAAGGATTTAAAAAAATTTAGCCACAGAATTATTTTAACACCTAATAAAATTGTCAGTAATTCCTTATTATAATCTGATATTCAATATCTTAAAATTTTCCTAGTTTGAACCAGTGTCTAATTCAGTAAAGTGTTGCCTCTTTAATCCTGAATAGATAATCTCCCCATTTATCTTCCTTGTCTGCCTTTTTCCCCCCTTCCTCTTCTTTTTACTCCTTTTCCTTTTTTTTCTCTTCCCTTTCTTTCTCCTTTTTCTCCTCCTCTTCTTCTTCTTCATTGTTGTGAGGGATTGTCTTGTACATTGCAGGATGGTTAGCAGCATCCCTGGCCTTTATGATAGTACCACCCTTCTCAATTTGTGATACATTGTCAGGTGTCTGGTATGGAACAAATTTGCCTCTGGCTGAGAACCACTGCCCTGAAGATCCTTATTTTTTAAAATGCTTAGTTTTAGAATTGTTTTTATCTTGAATCTCTTTTGTTCCCTTGATCTGTCCTTTAGCCTCTTTTGCTTATGTGTTTTACTTCTTTATGTTGTTTAACTAGTAAGTAGTAATTTGAAAACTAGCTTTATTGATGTACTACTCACATACTATACAATTTACCCAATTAAAGTGTGCAATTCAAGGGTTTTGATATATTCATAGAGTTGGGAATCCATCACTACAGTAGGTTGTAGAACTCATTACCCCCTATCAAAACCCTCTCACCCATACGCATCACTCCCCAGTTTTTCCTCCTCTGCATATCAAATAGGCTTTCACAAATCTGTCTGTATAGATTTGCTTATTCTGAACATTTATATGAATGGACTCTTGCAATATGCGGTCCTTTGTGACTAGCTTCTTTCACTTAGGGTGTTTTCAACGTTCATCCATGTGGTACCATGTAATAGTACTTCAGGTTTCTTTTTATTGCCCAATTCCATTGTATGGATATACCACATTTTGCTTATCCTTTCATCAGTTGATGAATGTTTGGGTTGCTTATATTTTTGGCTATTGTGAATAATGCTACTGTGAACTAAGTAATAGTAGTAGTAATGCTACTATTTGTCTAAGTTTTTGTGTGGAAATATGTTTTCATTTCTTTTTGGTGCACTAGTATCTCTAGGAATGGAATTGTAGGATCATAAGGTAACTAACATTTTGTGAAGCTATACACTGTTTTTCCAAGTGACTGTACTATTTTATATTCCTACCAGCAATTTAGGAGAGTTCTGTTCTTTCAGTATCTTCCAGAATATTTGTTACTGTCTGTCTTTTTGATTATGGGCATCCTAGCGAGTGAGAAATGGTATCTCAGAGTGGTTTTTGTTTGCATCTCCTGAATGCCTAATGTTGTTGGGGACCTTTCCATGTACTTATTATCCATTTGTATATCTTCTTTGGAGAAATGTCCGTTTATATCATTTGCTCATTTAAAAACTAGTTATTCTTTGTATGTTCGGAGTAAAAATTCATTATCAGCAATATGACTTGAATTTAATTTCTCCCATTCTGTGGGTCAGCTTTTCATTTTCTTGGTGGTAACTTTTTTTTTTTGAGATAGAGTCTCAAGCTGTTGCTCTGGGTAGAGTGCCATGGCATCACAGCAACCTCAAACTCTTGGGATTAAGCGATTCTCTTTCTTCAGCCTCCCAAGTAGCTGGGACTACAGGTGCCCATCACAACATGTAGCTATTTGTTGTTATTATTGCAATTGTCATTGTTTTCGGCTGGCCCCGGGCCGGGTTCGAAACCGCCAGCCTTGGTGTATGTGGCCAGCGCCCTATCTATTGAGCTATGGGTGCCGCCCAGTGTTACCTTTTAAAGCACAAAGTTTTCTAATTTTGATGTAGTCGTATTTATTTTCCTTTTGTTGCTTTTGGTGTCAAAAGATAATTGTTTAAATTCTGTAATGTAGGCTCGGCGCCTGTGGCTCAACGGGCTAAGGCGCCAGCCACGTACACCTGAACTGGCGGGTTCGAATCCAGCCTGGGCCCGCCAAACAACAATGATGGCTGCAACCAAAAAAAATGGCCGGGCGTTGTGGCAGGCGCCTG
>CAUYRH010048260.1:0-15172 GCA_963574655.1 Perodicticus potto | reverse complement strand
TTGGGATCCTGGGATAAAGCCCACTTGGTCATGATGTATAATTTGTTTGATGTGTTGCTGGATCCTGTTTGTTAGGATCTTGTTGAATATTTTTGCATCAATATTCATTAGTGATATTGGTCTGTAGTTTTCTTTTCTTGTTGGATCAAGGTGATATTTGCTTCATAGAATGTGTTGGGTAGTATTCCATCTTTTTCTATATTTTGGAAAAGGTTGAATAATATAGGTACTAGTTCCTCTTTAAAGATTTGGTAGAATTCTGACGTGAAGCCATCTGGTCCTAGGCTTTTCTTTTTAGGGAGATTTTGTATGGTTGATGCTATTTCAGAACTTGATATCGGCCTGTTCAACATTTCCACTTCATTCTGGCTAAGTCTAGGAAGATGGCGTGCTTCCAAATATTGGTCAATTTCAAGAACATTCTTCACCTCCATCCAGGTCGATACAAAAGATGTAAAGTCTCCATCTTTTTTATGGCTGAATAGTATTCCATGGTATATATATACCATGGTTTGTTAATCCATTCCCAGGTTGGTGAACATTTAGGTTGTTTCCACATCTTAGCCATCATAAATTGAGCTGCGATAAACAATCTAGTGTAAATGTCTTTATGAGGAAAGAAGTTTTTTTTTTTTTTTTATTCTGTGTAGATGCCTAGCAATGGGATTGCAGGATCAAATGGGAGGTCTAATTTAAGTGTTCTGAGGATTCTCCATACTTCTTTCCAAAGCGACTGTATTAGTTTGCAGTCTCACCAACAGGATAAGAGTGTTTCCTTATCTCCACATCCATGCCAGCATCTGCAACTTTGGGAGTTTGTGATGTGGGCTATTCTCATGGGGTTAGGTGATATCTTTATATAGTATATTTGAATATTTAGAAACCCTGAAAGGCAAACTGCAGAAATAATAGAATTAATAAAATAATATAATAAGAGTCTCAAAAAATAGTACAGTAGATAAGAGAGTTGAAAAGATTGATCCCCTTCCCTCCATATAGGCTCTTTGAGCATCCATTTTATTGAGGCCCCCACCTCATGACTATGCACAGTGAAGCCATGCCTAGTCTGACATCAGGTAGAACAGAGTATTTTGAGAAATTAAGCTAAGAGATGTGAAGAATATTATGTCAATTTAGGGTTGGAGGGAAGACTGTAGCAAGCCACTGAAAGCATCTCAAACCAACTCTAAGCACAAGGTGGACAGTTTCATGTTGAGTAGAAATTGCGAGGACGCAGAAAGAACCAACTAATAGAGAAAGAGAATAGAGAACAGAGCAGATAGTTGCCCTGTGATCTGACTGAAAGAAGCTTCTTGTTTTAAGAACTTGGGACAAAACATTCCAGGAAAAATGAGAGCAAATATCTAGTTTCTGAGAGCAAGCAAACTT
The DNA here is from genome assembly GCA_963574655.1 of Perodicticus potto. Taxonomy (NCBI): domain Eukaryota; kingdom Metazoa; phylum Chordata; class Mammalia; order Primates; family Lorisidae; genus Perodicticus; species Perodicticus potto. The sequence continues at coordinate 13,783 of CAUYRH010048260.1, read as the reverse complement.
GGTAGATACAAACCATAGGAAGAAGGGCAGAGAGGTGGGAGCAGCCTGAGTTGGGGAGGGAGCTGACTCCAGATGAGCTCAGAGGAGCAGCAGCCAGGCCTCTGCAGGCTGGTGGGGCATGGTGAGAAGTTGGGGTTCCCTTATTGGGAAGAACAGCTCAGCAGTATTCTGTCTTCCTTAGACGTCATTTCTGAGGGCCTCACTGGATTAAATTTTACCTTCTATACGAAGTTCATAGACACGAGACTTTAGCTACCTATGTATAAAGCCTGAATCAGTTCTTTAAACATGTTTTATTTTCCTAAGGATATTAGGTTTAGAAATTGGGAGTCGTGAATCTTTATATCCTCTATAGACAGTAGCAAACTGTTCTGAGCATGCTGCACAGTCAATATTTGTTGGCTCAATAAAGGGGATAGCCATTAAACATTTCCAGGTCAGTGAGCAAGTTTCCCAACTGTGATCCCTCCGTGGATATCTTAAACCCACATGATGCTGCACAAAATTGTTTACTGGGGCTTCTTGTTGTCTAGTCGCCTTCCTGGTCAAACCAATGACTGTGGTTTAATAAATTTTTTGTTAATGGTTTATACATTTGAATGGCTGGAAATGAGAGCGCCATATTATAAATAGAGGCAAAGTCACACAGCCATGTAAATAATGTTTCCTGAGCCTTCACTGTAGGACAAAAGTTATACTTAATTCTTTATAAACATTTCTTGTTTCATCCTCAAACAACATTAAGAAGTCACAACTAGTAGTCAGGTTGGTTAAACTCTGAGCCCATGCACTTAACCAGCAGGCTAAAATTGCTCCAGTTTGGTGGGAGGTGATTTTCCTTTTCCTTTTGCTCTCAAGCCTCTGACACATCCAGCAACTTTCCCTGTAAAATGTACTTTACAGATGGGTGAAATTGGATATTCTGTTTCTCCTTGGATATTTATGAAGATAAAGGATTCAAACTTGTAGCAATAAATTTCATGAGAAGACTTGTTCTTCCTATAGCACCTTTCTGATCTTCAATTTTTTTCTTGATGTTGACTAAAAAATTTGAGCACACTTAATCTGTGTTTAAGTATTTACAAGCGGAGTAGATATTAGCAAACCAAGCTGTTTCATTATGCTGTATTTACAAGAAAAGATGTAGAAAAGTTGTATATATTTCCTACTTGAGAAGAAAAATCATTTGTAAGGTCTTCTAACTTCTTTGACCCTGGGTATTATTTGGTTTTTCCCTGTATCTGAGGTCCAGATTAAGATTAAATATTTGAATATTTGATGACAACTGGATAGTTAAAACTATCCAAATGGGGGCCCATAATTTGTAAACTTATTTTTGTTTTTGCAAATGGTAAGTAATAAGCAGGATTTGCAAGAATACTAGAGGTATAAAGTAATAGTTTATTTCATAAACAATAAAAATAATACATCAAACAAAAAATCCCTTTAGAAGCTTCTTCAAGTTAGGGGCACTCCCCCAGATTGCAATTAACCTAACCTACAGTCAAACTTCATTCATGATTTAACTATGATTTTTTACAAATGATAATCTTATCTAACTGAACTATGATTTCAAATGAAGTTGTGGTTTGTCAAATCTTCAGTGTATGAGAACCTCAGAATGCTGTGCTCTTGGCTGAGGACTTGGCTATGTGGCTGTAATTGGCTGCTGATGGTGCTCAGGAAGGTTTGAGGGTCTCTGCTTCTCACACAGAATCCCCCACACTACATAGGCATGTGAAGCAAGAGACTAGAAACATCAGTTTTACACCTATGGTGCATCTTAGAAGGGTACAGGCAAAACTTACTAAGTGTAGAATACAAATGTCTTCCTACAATAACAAAGAAAATGCCATGAAGGCTATATTAAACAGTTTGATGAAAATATTTCAGATTCTCTATGAGACCAGCACATTGTACTCCTTGATTGCACTAATGTACCCAGCTATGATTTAATAATAAAATAAAAATATTTATTATTGCCATAATTCTAGGACTGAACTATTATGCTATGTTACAGTTAAAACATATTTATTCTCAATATGGACAAAGAATTTTTTTTTAAACCATATCTAAGTGCCAAAAAAAGAGGTCTTATAAAATTATTTTCTACTTTATAAATGGACGATTTTCATTCATTATTAACTTTTTGATGGTACTTTAGTAAAAAAATAAAATCAACAACAAAAACGAAGAAATGTCACAATACCATATATGGTATAGGTATAGGTAATATTTGCAAATTATATTTTTCAACATTCTATGGGTGTTTTGCTATTTAATAAAGAACTCTTGTGGTTAAATCACTTTTGTGAAGAGAATATTCACTCAATAATTTATCCTTTGTCTTACACCATTCCTTGGCTTCGGTCATTCATGTCGTTCCAAAAGTCAATATTCTGTGAAATCTTTTATCTTCTCAAACTACATAAGATCTCTTACATTGGCCTTATGTTATAATTATGTACATCATTTTTAATCTGCCAGTATATTATAAATTCCATAAGAATGGAAATGACTTACTAAAAAAAAAAAAAACAAGAGAAGGCAAATGAAAGAATCCTTCTTTTGTTACTATAAATGTTGATTGTTTTCATTTTTTTTTTTATTTTTTTGAAGTTCCATGTTATAGGTTTAAGTAGAAAGCAAAGATGGCACCAACTTTTAAACCTATAACATGGAACTTCAAAAAAATTAAAAAAGCTTACACTTGCAATTTGTCGATGTAGGCGTCAGTTCTCTGTGCTATTGGGGAAGCAATTGGCTTTACTATTTCAGACCCAGATGTAACCAGACTCCTGCAATTTGCATCCTGGTTCTGATCTTTCCTAACGGCATGGCTGTGAGCAAACTGCTTAACCTCCCTGTGTCTCAGTTCTCTCCTCTGCAAAATGGGATCATGCTATTATCTTTTAGGCTTGTTATAAGGATTACATGAGTAAGTATTTGTAACGGGCTGAGAACTCTTCCTGGCACATAGCAAGTGCTATATAAGTGCCTGCTAAATAAATTAAATTAACTGAAATTGGGACAAGAATAGTGAATGTTGAGAAAATTTAATTGCTACCACTTGGGGACTGCCAGCTCTGAGCATGGTGGAGGAACGACTAAGACCCCATTTCTGCTGCTCCCTGTTTGCTTTCCTTTTCCCCCCCACCTGGGGAACTTATCTGTGACTATATTTGTTCTGTCACCCTCACCAAGCCCCTGAGCTGGTCTTTTGATTTCAAATCCCTTGTTCTTTCAATTGTTTGACACATTTCAAAGGATATAAATTGTGTCTCAAAGTATTGCCTCCCAAGTTTCCGTGTGTATATAAATAATCTGGAGATATTGTTAAATTACAGACTTTGATTCCATGAACCTGGACTAGGGTTCGGATTCTGCCTTTCTGACACCTACCAGGTAATGCTGTTGCTCTTGGTTCCAAGACCACACTCTGAGTGGCAATGCCATAGCGTATTTTACCATCTTAAAAGTATATAGACAGCGGAAAAAAAATACAGAGGGTGCCAAAAAATTTGAGTATTTAATATTTGAGTCGTGGTTGACTTCTGCAATTACCAGAGGTGCTTAATGTGACTTGTGTTCATCTTTTGTTACTGATATATATTGAGTATTGCAGTTTAATATAGCTTTTTTCTTTCTTAAAAGGTGTATACTTTTTGGGCATCCTGTGTGTGTGCGCACACATGTGTGCACATGTGTGGTACACACATCACTTCTGAATAACATGATGGCTCTCTCTAGAGAAAACCGTGACCCCGCCTTACTAAGATGTTTTCATTTAGCCTGTTTTCTGCATACACTGACTTTGAGCATAAACTTGTTTTCTGCCTAAAAAAACCTAACAAGTCATGAGAATGGTAGGCGAGCTGTGTACGTGTTGAAGCCAGAAAGCTGGGGTCCAGGAGGGAGTGAATTCATGATGTGTGACAATACCAGGCCGAAGGGTTATGGCAAAGATTCTCTAGACTCCAAAGGTCACTTGACGTCAGAGGCAAGGACTTGCTGAAGGTCTGTGGTTTTGCAAAAATAAGATGGAAACATATTGTCTGCTGTTTTTTGTGTCCCTCCTTTTACTGCCGATTTTTGATAAGTAATTTTAACCACTTTTTTCCTGCTTTATGAAAACAAATACTGACTGGGTTGGCTCAGTGGGACTCCATCAGAGCTCCTCAGTCCTCTGCACACATAATCTCCGTCAGCCTCTCCGTTCCTCACGCTGAACTCCTTCAGCCAGCTTCCTTGGCAAGCTGGGCACCGATGCCAGTCCCTAACCCACCCTTCAAGACACTTTCTGGGATGAGTTCACAAACTTAATTGTCAGGCCTCATATGATGACAGCTCATATGGCCTTTCCAGGAAAGGAGGTCAAAAATTGCTTTGAAAGGTGGATTAGAAGCTGGCATCAGTGCACAGCTTCCCAAGGGGAGTTGTTGAAGGTGACTTTAGTGATACTCTGTAATGAGTTCACAAACTTAATTGTCAGGGTGTATGTATGCTATGGGTGTATATATATATATGTCGTGTATACATATACATAAAACATATAGCACAATCTTATATATGTGCTTCTACTTTGAGTTCATGTAAAGTTATCACAGTATTGTGACTCAGAGAACAGTCTCTTTGACTCTTTATGAAACTGCCCACCCCTCTGCTCCCTTTCTGGAACACACTGCTGGGAGGTAAGGAGAGAATTTCTGAAGCTTCACCCCTGTGTTGATAAGCTCCTTGAAAATCTGACCATGGAATCTTCAGAGAATTTGTGTTCTCAAGTTGTGGGTGGAGAATCTTTCCTGGACACAGTAGCATATGGCTGTTCTGGCGGAGGTGCCCAAGGTGGGTGGGAAAATGTGATTCTCTGACAGCCACCTGCAGGCTGTGCCAACCTGAGGCAGGGCCCTCAGCAGGTGCCACAGAGATTGGGCTAGGCTCAGGAGAAGAGATGGAGCAGGAGCTCCCTTCCATGTGCTGGGTCAGCGTTTCTGGGCTCTGCTCAGGGCTGCATTGTTAACACAATTCCAGAAGAAATCCTCACCAAGATTTTTCCCTGTGGGACACTCACAGGAGCACTCTTTCCACCCTCTCCACTCCCTCCTAGAGTTCTGTGCGAACACATCAACAATGCTATTAGGTTAATGAACCCATAACATGGTCATTAGTTTTTTGACTTTTAAAATTATATGCAATAATTGTCTCTTCTGATGTTGTCAAGGAACCAGATGACAAAAACTTTTTCCCAAGAAGAGTTTTATTCGTCCTGGGGGTGGGGGGTGGGGGTGATGAAAGCTCACCTTCGAAACAATACTTTACTCCAAATGCTTCAAAATGTGAACATTACAAGGCAACATTACAATATATACCCCTTTTGTGAAAAGTAGAGATAAAAATATAAAATACAGAGTCAGAAATCATACAACAGGAGATTGTAACCTTCTATTCATGGGGCAAACTCTCCTGAACCTAATACAACATTAATATTTTTCTGATTTGGTGGCTTCCTGAGTCTTCCCAGAGTTGCTTAATCTAGGCCAATGGTTCTTGACCTTCCTAATGATGCAACACTTTAATACAGTTCCTCATGTAGTGGTGACCCCCAACCATAAAATGATTTTTGTTGCTACTTCATAACTGTAATTTTGCTACTGTTACGAATCATAAAGTAAATATCTGATATGCAGGATGTATTTTCATTGTTACAAAGGAGTCACGACCCATAGGTTGAGAACCACTGATCTAGGGAATAATAACGAGCATGGCCAGGCTATTCTTTATGAATAGTTGCCCCAGGCTGACAGGCAACCATGTCAGGCAAGTGCCATCTGCTGCTCTTGGCAATGACCAGGGCTGCAGGTTGAAGTCTTTCTGCAACACCTTGGCTCTCAGGGTTCACCCAGCAGGGTACTGGCAAGGTGGCTGGGCCACAGCTTCCTCTCTATGCCCTATACTCTGAACAAATCCCAGGTTATTTGGTTCATACCTCACCATCTTTGACCACATTCTTTTATTATTGCTTTGGCTTTAAATTTATCTATAATGTCATTCAAAGTACGAGAGACTATGCCCAAAATAGGCCAGAACAATTCATAAACCAAAATCCCTCTGTCACTTAGTAAGGCCAGCATAGAAGTCAGAGCTTTCTCGTTCCTGAAAGCCTTTCCTGGGAGAGTCTCTCTCCTCTTTCTTTCTTTTCACACTGCTGCCTTCCCCTTCTGTCCTCTCCAGTCTTCCCCACTGAAGCACTCACTAGCACAGTAGCTGCTCATTGGATTCCTCAGAGCCGTGGGTTAGGTGTTTACAAAACGAGAGTGATACATGCAGTAATCTTGCAGAGTGATGTCAATGACATCACTTTCAAAATAGCTAAATTTTCAAATATTAAATTCTGCTGCTATTACTTGACTAAGAAGTAGAGAACAGAAAAGCTCTTCAAAGAATACTAGTGATTCTAGACATTTTTCTAAGAAAAGTCACATCTCTAAAAATGCTAAGGCTACGCTTTCATTGGATGACAAATACTCTGAAATAATCATATTATCTCTGTTTTGCTTCTTTCCTACATTCCTAGATTTCTTCCTGTTTTTTCTTATTTATCTCTCTCTTCCTTCTTTTCTTTACTCTTTCTCTATTTTTTTCCTAACCATCTTTCTTCCCAAACTCTTGCTTCTGTTTCTCTTCAGAATAAATACAGGGAAGATTTTACTTAGTTTGCAGCAAGATTTCTCAGTGGTTGAATGATTTAAGGGTAAGTTGAGATAGTCTAAAACATTCATAGTTTATGCCCCTGCTGTGATCATTCTCAGTACAGCTTGCCAAGTATTATATTTCTGGCACTCAGCATTCTGGGGATGAAGTGGGATTGCACATCCACTGTGGGTGGCCACGTGACTAGTTCTTTCCAGTGATTTGTGAGCAGATGAGATGTATGATATTTCAGGCAACATCTAATTGCTAACATAAGAGCTTCAAGGACTATTTACCCCTAGGACAATGGTTATCAATGTTTGAGATGGTACCTGGACTATCATCCTGGGTCCTTGATTAGATCCAGGAGCTACGAGACCTATAAGAGACATAAATCATGAGTAAGAAATAAACTTTAGTTACTTTAGGAGACTGTAATTTTAAAGGTTTTTTGTTTTTTCTTTTAAGGATAGAGACAATCTTTGTCTCCCAGGCTAGAGTACAGTGTCCTGATCATAGATCACTGAATCTCAAACTCCTGGACTCAAGCAAAAATTTACCTGTCTCAGGCTCCCAATTAGTTGGACAACAAGTGTGCACCACCACACCTGGCTAATTATTAAATTTTTTGTAGAGAAAAGGTCTCCCTATGTTGCCCAGCCTGGTCTTTAGTTCCAGGCCTCAAGTGATCTTCCCACCACATTCTCTCAAAGGATGGGATTACAGGTATGAGTCACCATGCCTGGCATAGAATTTTTTTTTTTTGAATCACATTATAAGTTAGCCTAACCTGACAGATGCATTCCCTAAACCATGAAATTCTCTAGGAAAGAGAAGAAGAAAGGAAAGAAAGTATTTTCTCTGTGTCACTGCTAAACATTTCATAAGAACTAATAGTTAAATTAGTCTTAATTGTTGACCCCAGAAATATAGCCATTAGCATTTTTAAACATAATGTTCTTTAACATATAGCTAACTAATATAGTGGGCTACACTTCCAAGTAGAAGATCCAGGTCAGTAAATATAAGCTCTCATGGTGATAATCCAAATTCCAACAGGGAATGTCATCATTTTATGCATTCAAATACCTAATGCATTCATTGCTCAAATATTTATTGAGCACTACCTGGTCAGATGTTATGTTAAGTTCTAGCAAAACAATAACCAATTTAGAGAAACTCTTTACTGTATGTACAGCAGTTTTTCATATATTATCTAATTTTATCTTGTAATAAAAAAATGTTAAAGAGAAGAACGCTGAGACATAAGAGATTGAGTAGCTTAGTTAAGCACACTCCAGTCAGAAGTAATAAAATGGGGATTTAACCCTTATTTTCACCTTAAGTCCTTGTAAAATATTTCTCAGTTATAGGAAAAGATCAGCAAGGCAAGGTAGGAAATGGAAATCTGATTATAAAATGTGTAGTTATTTATATGCTAAAAAAGGAATGTTTAATAGTGAGTACATGGATTACTTAGTTTGTGGACCTCTTAGTTGGTAGACAATCCTTAGAAGATCTTAAAAGTAGCAAAGAACCTAAAAAAACTTTAAGAATAATTATTTTGCATTTGTATAGAATAGATAAGAGACACTGGAACTCCATTTTCTGACATTACATGAGCCATGAATGCCAGCATTGCTGAGGAAATATTAATAGTTGTTATACTTTTTGTGTTTAAAATAAATCAGATGAAAATAAAAAGAAGATAAAAGTTTATTTGGAATTTTTTTCTGTATTTTATTAACAACAGAACTTGACCAGGAGGTCTTGAATCAATTTTATTCTTTATAGACTTATTGAATAGCAGAGATGGAGGGGAATGTAAGAATTTATTTGTGTCCTGCCTTTGTTTAGATCATATAAACTAATAACTAGAGAAGGAAGCTATTGAGTCAGTGATGGGGTCAGGGCTAGAACTCAGGCCTTCAGATTTATTGTAGTCATTTTTGAGAATGCTTGAAGAAAAATACTTCCTCTCCTCTTTAATTTCTGTTCAATGGAACATTATTAAATTTAAAAACATTTTATAACACATATTACTAAATTAGAATATGTGATAATTTAAGTATTTAAGCCACTTAAAAAAGTGTTATATTTGAAGTAGAGAAACAAGAATGGTAAAATGTAACATAAGCAGAGGAAAAATTACACAATAATAAAAAAAGCTCTCTTTGCTATGTCCTGAGTGGCCATTTGACTAACTAGGTCCATCAAAGTCCTTCACTGTACGTATAAGTAAACACAAAATTAATTTGCATGTGAAATTTACATTGCATTCAGATTTACATATTTTAAGTTTGTGGCTTTCCACTTGGAGCCAAATGTTGGGGTTCTGCCCTGGGGGCAGAGTCCACTAAGAACTGTGGAAACTGGCAGCAACTGACTGAAGAAATACAGAGTTAGAAACTACGGTAAAGAAAGAGACATGAGACATAGAGTAGAATTAAAAGTGGGAGCTTAGGGGTCCATTGCCCGTTTGAGGGATTCCAGCAATGGCACCGAGTGTTTGCCCCACTCTGCTTTTATTGAAGTCTATTTGCCCAGAGGATAATATGAGGGAGGGAACAAAGATGCCAGAAGTTTTTGAGTGAGCACATGGGCTCCTGTTGTTATTATTATTAACCTTAAGGGTAGCCTTGAGAAATCTGAAATCTGAGCCTTGTATTGGGAGAGCATCCCACTTGAGATCTCACACACACATTTCTAGGGAGGTGTTAAACTCTGCTAGCTCCCTGTGGAGTAAAATGCCACCAATGTTAATCTCCTCTGAGGAATCGGTGGAAGGGAAGAATTTTCCTACCATCACCACCACAGAGGATCTTCCTCTGTGATGAGAGATATAAGCTCTTCTGCCTGTATCTCAGGGCTCAACTACTCCCTTGATCACTGCCCCAGGCAAATGCAAATCTCCACAAGGAGTATCTGCTTTGCCTGTTTACTAGGCAGGAGACAACCCAGTATCTTTCTAGGTCTTGTCATAGCCTCTTCTATGACCATTTTTCCTCAGAGTGCTCATTGATCCAGCAGGGGTGTTTGTAAGCTGTATCCACAACAGGCTAGAATTTCAGAAAAGGCAGGGAGCTTGCTAGCAATGGCTAGCTTAAATGTAAACTAGCTGACTTTTCTTTATTCTGACTCACTCAGCTTACTTTTTAATTTTCCTTTTTCTGGGGGTGCTTTCCCTTGCCAAGAATGGGGTCTTGGGTCCTCATTTTCCCTGCAAAGTTTACTCTGCCTGTTACAAGCGTATATCATTAGAAATGATCTGGTACTGTGGAAGGAACTGAGAACCAGGCTGACGGTCAAAAGACCTGAAGTTTAGTCTATCTCAGCTCATTTAGTTGCTGGTTGTGAGACCTTGTGCCAGTCCCTTTACTTATCAGACCCTTAGTTCCCCTGATTTAAAATGAAGATATTCTACACACTGATAACAACCAAACTGAGAATCAAATCAAGAACTCAAAATATTCACATAGCTACAAAAAGTAAAACACTCTGGAATGTAATTAACCAAAGAAGTAAAAAAGCTCTACAAGGAGAATTATAAAACATTAACAAAAGAAACTAGAGATGATACAAACAGTGGAAAAGTGTCCCATGCTCACAGATCAGAAAAATCAATATTGTTACAATATTGTAATCTAAAGATTCAATGCAATTTCTACCAAATACCAATGTCTCTTTTCACAGAATTAGAAAAAAATGACCCTAAAATTCTTATGAAACCAAAGAAGAGCACAAGAAACCAAAGCAATCTTAAGCAGAAGGAACAAATCTGAAGGTATTACATTACCCAACTTCAGATTATACTCAAGGCAACAGTAACCAAAACAATGGGGTACTAGTATTAAAGTAGGTACACATGCCCATGGAAAAGAATAGAAAAACCAAAAATATAGCCAAATATTCACAATAAACTGATCTATGACAAAGTAGACAAAAGCATACACTTGGGAGAGGATGTCCTATTCCATAAGTGGTATTGGGAAAATTGGAGAGCTACATGCAGAAAAATGAAACTTGATCATTATCTCTTGCCATGCACAAAACTTAACTCAGGATGGGTTAAAAAAACTCTGTAAAAGACTTAATGTAAAACCTGTAACCATAAAAATATTAGAAGAAACTCTAGGAAAACTATCCTTGATGTTGGCCTATGTAAAGAGTTTATGACTAAGACCCCAAAAGCAAATACAATGAAATTAACCAACTCCTATAAAAAATGAGCAAAAGACTTTCAAAAGAAGATAGAAAAATGTCCAATAAGCATATGAAAACAATGCTCAGTATCACTAATCATCAGGGAAATGCAAATTAAAGAAGCCACAATGAAATATCACTTTACTCTAATTAGAGTGGCCCTTATTAAAAATTTAAAAACCATGAATGTTGGTGTGGATGCAGAGAGAAAGGAATGTTTATATACTGTTGGTGGGAATGCAAATTAGTACAACCTCTATGGTGACAGTATGAAGACTTCTTAAAGAAATGAAAAGTTGACCTACCATTTGATCCATCCATCCCACTATTGGGTATTTACCCGAAGGAAAAGAAGTCATTTTATCAAAAAAAAAAAAAACAAAACAAAACACCTGAACTTGAATGTTTATTGTATTCAAAATGCACAGTGGCAAAGATGTGGAATCATCCTAAATGCCCATCAATTCATGAATAGATTAACAAAATGTGATATATGTATATAATGGAATACTACTCAACTGTGAAGAAGAATGATTTAATGTCTTTTGCAACAATTTGTATGGAACTGGTGACCATCCTTGATATACTTTACTTACTTCATAAGTGAAGTATATAAAGTATGGAAAAACAAACATCACATATACTCACCATTAAATTGGAACTAACCGATGAGCACACCTGTGCACAGGGGAAATAAAATTCAGTGGAAATCAACTTGGGGGGGAGAAGGGAGGAGAGAATAGGTAAAAACCTACCTAAAAGGTAAAATGAACATCATCTGGGTGATGGGTACTCTTATAGCCATGACTCAAGCATCATAAAAGTAATCCATGTAACCCAAAATATTTGTAGCCCATAATACAAATTAAAACAAAACAAAACAAAAATAAATAAATAAGTCTTAAACTAAAATCTTTCTGTACAGCAAAAGATGTAATGAGTAGATAACCAATAGAAAGGTAGAAAATATTTGCAAGCTAAATATCTGACAAAGGCCTAAAATCCATCATGTACAAGGAATTCCAACTAGTCAGAAGGAAAATATAATAACCCTATTAAAAAGTGGGAAAAGGGTATGAACAGATATTTTTCAAAAGAAAAGAATATTTTTTTTGTGAAAAAATTCTTACTATCACTAATCATTGTGGAAATGCAAATTAAAACTGTAGTGAGAAAGCGCATTAACTGTTGGAATGGTCATTGCTAAAAAGCCAAAAAGCAACCTACATTGGTGCAGATTCAGTGAAAAGGAAGCACACATTGTCAGTGGGGATATAAATTGGTACAGCCTTATGGGAAACAGTATACAGAACGAAGATTTCTTAAAAAAATGAAAAGTAGGGCTGGGCATGGTGGTTCACACCTGTAATCCTAGCACTCTGTGAGACCAAGGTGGGTGGGTTGTCTGAGCTCACGAGTTCGAGACCAGCCTGAGCTAAAGCAAAACCACGTCTCTACTAAAAATAGAAAAACTGAGGCAAGAGGATCACTTGAACCCAAGAGTTTTAGGTTGCAGTGAGCTATGACCTACAGCACTCTACCTAGGGTGACAGTTTGAGACTCTGTCTCAAAAAAAAGGAAAGAAAAGTACATTTACCTTTGGATTCAGCAATCTCACTAATGGGGATCTACACAAAGGAAAAGAAGTCACTTTACAAAAAAGAATCTGCATGTATGTTTACCACGGCACAATGCACAATTGCAATATTATATATATATATATGTATATGTGTGTGTGTATATATGTGTATATATATATATATATATATATATATATATATATATATATATTTCTCTCACAATTTCTTTATCCAGCTATTGGTTGGTGGGCAGTTAGGTTGGCTCTATATATACATATATACTCACACATACATACATATACATATTTTAGAATACTACTCGTCAAAAAGAGTGAAATCTTATCTTTTGCAGAGACTTGGATGGAACTGGAGGCCATTAATCTAAGTGAAATAACCCAGAATCAAAGAATACTGCATGTTCTCATTATAAGTGGGAACAAAGCAGGGGTCTGCAGGGTCATGCAGAGTGACTTAGTGCACACTGGCGATTCAGAAGGAGGAGGTTAGAAGGGAGTTGTATGGTGAAAAATTATTTATGAATACAATGTACACTCTTCACGTGATGGGTATATTAACAGCCTAGACTTCCCCACTAGACAATCTGTCCATGTAACCAAAAAATTGTATCCCTGAAATCTCTTTAAAAATAGATAAAAATGAAGATATTGCACTCCATTCCTGAAAACATCTATAAGCTCTAGCACTCTCTGATGGCTTATCTGTCAAATGTCTAGCAGGGCATTTGCTCCAGAGGGTCAAATAAAGAGACATCAGTGATAGGAGCACTTTCAGAGTTTTGAGCAAACAAGTGATGATGAGGTGCTAAGGAGCTAGCAGAAGTGGCACGTTTACCCCAACCCAAGATTTGGAGGATGAAATAAGGACTAGACCCACCAGAGCTCAAAGAGTGCCAAAAAGACCGCGTAAGTGATGAGGGGCCTCCAGGTTGGGGATTACAAGGAGGGATGCAACATGCAGAGGCACACCCCAACACAGGGAGGAGTCGGGAAGGAAGCACCCTGGCCTCGCTCCTCTCCAGGTCCCCAGCACCCAGTCAGCGCCAAACCCAACCAGAGGCAAGAACCTTGCACGATGAATTTCTTTATTTCTTCTTTGCCACCGTTAGCACATTCACACCCTTCTTTTTTTTGTAGTATTATAGCTTTTTTTTTCTTTTTTTTTATTGAGTCATAGCTGTGTACAATAATTCAGTCAAGGAGTACAGTGTGTGGGCTTCACATACAATTGGAGATATTTTTATCAACCTGATTAATATAACATTCATGATATTTTCTCATTTACTATGTGAA
>CAUYRH010048255.1:0-11575 GCA_963574655.1 Perodicticus potto | reverse complement strand
GTCTTTATATAGTGATTAAGAAAATGCTATGAAGGCTATCTCTCACAGTACGATCAAAATGTTTCTGATTGTATATGAAGCACATTCTGCCCTATGATTGCACCAATGTACACAATTATGATTTAATAAAATTATTTTTAAAAAAGTGAAAATTGAATCTGCATATAAAAAAGGACATTTTAGCCCTTAGATAAATTGTCAAAAGTGAAGATTTGGCTAACACAGAATGACCCTCTTCTTAAAAGTAAATGAACTTCAAAGATAAAGAAATAATCCAGTGAGCTAGTAGGTGTAACCGCCTAATCATCAATACGGGGAAAGAAAATGGAGGCTACAAAATTCTCCATAGTAATACACAAGAATAGAGTATGTGTCTACTACAAAAAAGTGTGGAACTTTTTTTTAACCCATCTGTTATTTATGCATAAAGGTAACTTTTATATCTCCTGGACAGAGAAAGGCTCAAAAGAATTTAGGCTGGGGAATTCTTCTAAAAGAGGGAATGATGGTTAACACAATTCAGCATCTATGCATCAAATTATATGTCATTGAATGACATGTCTGTTCATGGAGGACACACATTTGTATATTGTATAATAGGGTAAAAAATCCTCTTCAGTTTTTCTCTAAGCATTTAAGAAAACACACTATACTATCAAGATTTGTAACTTTTATAGGCATTGTGACGTTGCCAATGAGAACACTTGTCAAATTCACACACCCACATGGGAAGTAGGTTGTATCCTCATATCTCCCACAGTATATCAATGTACTATGTGATCAATGATGTTATCCATGCCATTATGATAGATAAAAATAGTGCCTACTAATCGAAATTTGCATATTCCTTCTGATAAGTAAGTTTAAATATATTTTAATATTTTCCTTATCCTCTTCTGTTAAATTCTAACATAAATTGTTTACTAATTTACCTTTCAGGCTAGGTAAAGTTTTGATTATTAACTTGGAGAGGAGCTCCTCAGGCAGTGATATATTTTTAAAAATTTATTTTTATTTATCACTTAGCTATCAAATGAATACCCATTGACATTATGTCAATACGATCTTCATTTTCTGCTCAAAATATTTCAATGGATTCTTCTTTCAAATGGTCTCCACCAGACATTTCATCCCTCACCTGCATTCCCAGACCAAATATGAGGTTCCACTTTTGATTAATTGAATTATGTTTGCTTTTCAGACAATACAGAAATATTCTGAGAAGTCATTTGAGTCATTCAACTTTGGAACATGAATTTCTAAATATTTCTTATTTGGTTAGTTGTTATTTTGACACTGTTTCTGAATTTTTGGTCTTATTGATACATTATAAATTTTAATGTATTCAAATTTTTATTTTCATGTCTTCTTGATTTTCCTTCTAGCATAGATGGGTCTCTTACACCTCCCATATTTATAAGCACTCTTCTTTATATTTGCTTTCCGTATTGAGATATTTTCCTATGTTAATATTTTTGATAAAACTTGAAGTTATTCATGTAAAATATATATGCTATCTAGAAAGAATTTTCACCAAGAACACTCTAATATCTCCAAGCCATTTACTGAGTAATCCCATTAATTTCCCAGGAAGTTAAACACTAACATTAATATTAACTTCCCAAATATTCATGGATATATTTTCATTGTATTGCTTTGTTACTCTATTTCTCATTCTCAGACCAATATTATCTAATAACAATGCTGTAAATGTTAATATTTAGTAGGCATAGCTTTCTATTATATTTTTGTGCCAAATGCACCTGATAATTTTATCACAAATTTTCTATAATGAATATTGCAGAATTCTTTTGCAGAGTAAAATTATTAGAAAAAAGGGGGAAAAAAGAGAAAAATCAATATAATTGTATTTCAAGTGGAATTGCATGACAATTATATAGTAATTTAGAATGAATTTGGGCATTGCTAATTTCTCTATTTATCCAATAAGTTCTTTAAACAAAATAGCTTTTCTCATTAAAATAGTTCATATTCATTAGAAAGCTCATTTTTAGTTATTCCTGCTATAAATAAAATTTCACTTATATTAATAATGCTTTAATTATTATGCAGGAAATATATGTATGTATAGAGCACATATACATATGCATATATTAGTTATTTTAGCTTTTTTAATTTCAGTATATATTATCATCTTAAATTGTTAATTTTGTCTCCACTTTTTTAATATGCACACTTTTTACGAAGGTACTAAAGGCATAATTACCAGCTTTTAAATCCTAAACATGGTTAAATTGTGAGGAAGTTGGAGAGTGCCAAATGACTTTGTTTTTCTCAGCATTTTTCTCAGTGTTTTGGCATTCCAAAATTAGGAGGAAGCTTTCTCTACTATCTAATTAACGAAACTACTATTATTAGGTGCCAGTCTTGGCAGTTAACCCACATGGTCATCCTTGCCAGCTGCAGGCTCTTTCCCCCCTCCCAGAGCAAATAGCTCCCCCTTCCACACTGTGACGCCATAATAGTCATACTCTCCTAAAGTGCATCATTCTCCACCCTCACACGTTATTCGGAAGTTCTGAATGTCCTCGTAGGTTCAAAATTCTAATTGTTTTACACAACAATTAAATAAGTGAGGTGAAGGCTATATTAACTAGTTGGACATAAGTGTTTCAAATCGTATATAAAATAAGCACATTGTACCCCATAAAAGCAGTAATGCATTATGCAGTACACAGCTAGGATCTAATAAAAATATAAAAAAATAAAATTCTAATTACCTTTGGGAAGTTAGGGAAGAAATAGCTCTGCTGGAGTAGGGAAGCACCCCATTGAATAGCTATATTTAATTACACAATGACTTGGCCCTTCTTTCTCTCTGGTAGCTCTATAGTCCCTGCTTTCTATCTAAGGAGCACAAGTAACCCTTCAGCATCTACAGTGGCAGCATCATTTTATGTAGCTTGCTATTTAAGTGATGGGAAGGTTACAGGTGAGTGGGAACAAGGTGTTTAGTGTATACTACAGGCAAATTTCTCAGAGTCATTTATTTTGAACACTCTTTGACATCTGAATATATTTCCCTTGCCCTCATGTTTTATCAAGTCCAGAGATGAAGATAAAACCTCCGTTTCTTTTTTAGAGTGTAAGAAGAATGTTTACAAACCAGTAAGTAAAAGTCTGACAGCCCAGTATAAAGTGTGTAAAAAAATGTGAACAGGGACTTCACAAAATAGAATCCCCCCAAAGGCAGTAGGCATGTAAGAGAATCACAAATCACAAAAATACAAATTAAATCTAAAGAGAGACCACACACATCCACCAAATGCCTCAAATTTAAAATAAAAAAAGTGGTCCAATATGAGGAGAAAACCATTCACTCACATGTTACAGGTGAGAGTGAAACCATATTCAGGACGGTGTCGTAGTATCTCATAAAATTAAATGTATTCTGGACATTTCGGCAAATCAATTTCTTTGCACACATACAAAAGAAATGAGTTCCATGTCTGACAAAAGGCTTTCATGAGTATGTTCATGATAGAAGTTTTATTCATTTAGTTGAAAATTAAAAACAATCATTAAATGCTGAACAATAGTAGAATGTAATATATTCATGCACTGTTTTACTACACAGTAACAAAAAGAAAAACTGCAACAACATAGATACATTTCCAAGTATGTAAGAAATACATGTAAAGAAATTTAGTTGGTTTAGAGATACAAACGTGTAGCTAGAGGAAGTACATCCTAGTGTTCAACAGCACAGTTTGATATCGTAATTGACAATCGTTCATTATGTAATTCAAATAGCTAGAAGAGAATGTTTAAAATGTTCTCAACACCAAAGAACTGATAAATGTTTGAGGTGATGTATATCTTAAGTAACCTCAACTGATCAATATACACTTCATGCATATACAGAAATATATACACTTGACAACTAGGTACGAATCATGCATCAACAAAAAAAGTATAAAAATACTTTGTGTCATAGATGAAATTTTCCAGTGACCTTTGTATTCGACATGCTATTGCCTTTCTAGCTCTTGGCTTTTCCCTGTGACTGTTCGGTGTAAAACACTCTTGATTGACAGGTATTATAAACATCTTGGTCAATAAAAAGTTATTTTTAAAAAGTATGATTATGAATAGATCAATGGAAAGGTGAGGAAAAGCATTGGTAAGCTAGAGAGGATAAACTAAAATTGAATATCTCAAGGACATTTAGCAGAAAATATATCTTTCAAATGTTCATATATAGTTTATTTTTTTAATTTTTCAGAGTTCATTTTTTATTTTCTGATTGTTCTATATACAGTTTCTATTTATACGCATGCATATGCATTAGTTCACATAGTCATTAGGGTGTTACTGCTTTGTTCACACTCTTCAACCCCTAAAGTACATGTTTTTATGTGGAAATATAATGCTCTATTTGTTTTTTGTTTTCCTTTTAAATAAAAGTTGCTATTATAATGTATTATTCATATATGAATCTATGACTTATGCTATCCAAATTAGGACATATGTTATTCATTGGGGTGGATTTGAATTTTTATTCACTTGTGAAGTTACTAAATCTTCAAATAATATTGCTATCATATCATTCACATTGCATGTATAGAATGAATACATGTATAATGTTTGTAAGATGTCAAACTATTATGAAAGTTTTATTGAAGCTTAATAAGAAATATTAATAAAAGATTACACATCTCATTTTTCAACTAGATATATAAATATTTTTAAATCAAAATAATTCCAGATATTTTTCCAAATATAGTGAGTAAATAAACACACATAATGTTATAAAATTAATTTCATTCTGATTATTAAAGAATAAACATACACAATAAAATTAAGTTTTACGTAAATGATCAGAAATATTGGAGTTGAAAGGAAGCTGAAAACATACTACATTTAAAAAACTATATGGAATATATTCTCAAAGACTATAAGATTATACAAATATATTATGAAAGCCATTAAGAGGAACTTTCTCTCTGTGTGTATATACACACACACATATATTTAACTACATATGTTGTTAAACAATTTTATTTTATCTTGCTATAAAGGATAAAGACATCAGTTTTCTCTCTTTCTCTTTCATTCTAATACAGGCACTCAAAATATAGACTATTTCTTTAATATGTTAAAGTTTATTACTTTACAGTTTTTTCTGTATCTACTGTACACTAAGTATAAAAATATTAGCTCTATATTTGAATTGACCTATTTTTGTGATTATGATTTCTCTATTTTGAAGAGTATTTATGTTGATTAATTTCTTAATTAGATACAAGTAATTGCTAATGACATTTGTTTAAAATTGGAATTATGTAGGACACATGATTTTAGGTGAGAATAATTTCATACTTTGGTTTATGATCTTTTTTTTTACACTTTGTATTCTTAGCATTGAACATCACTGGAGAGAAGTCATTGACCTAAAACCTCAATCTTATAGCTGATTTGCCTTCTGCTCCATTTTCTGAGGTTTTCTTTCCATATTCTGAAAGATTAATTTAACCAAAAGGCACCAGTATTTTAACTAAGCCACAAGTGGTTGATGGGCAGAAATAATATTTTTTTTCTGATAACATTCAATTTTGTTTTCTTGTTAAGTAATTTTTTTTATTATGTTTGGTTGCTGAGATTTATTCCTCAAGTAGATCAATTCTCACTGTTAACACTTTTTTTAAAATGTGTGAATCCCCCTTAGTTATTTCAAGCCTTTTCTCTACCATTAAGGTTTTTTTTTCCCCCTATTAGTTTTTTGGTGCTCTAAATTTCATTATGATAAATTATCACTTGTGTTTTTTTAAATATCAATAGTTTTTACTTAAGTTTTCTATTTCTTGTTTTCCTTCTCTGGAATCTAATTTTATTTACTTAGTATGCTTAATATATTGCTTTATTTCTCAAAGTAGTGGGTCAAACTTCATTCTGTTTCTCGGGTAAAACTTACTTTTTCTTTTTTACCCTGGCACCAGCAGGGCTTAATGCATGTGAATTTCTTTTGTATAATCCATGCAGCCAGATTTTTAAAAAGACTGACGTAAGTTACATAATCTAAATTATTTAAATACAAGTGAATCTTCATGTAGTCAAAAATATAGATTAATTTCATGGAGTAGCACTTTAATGCTCTAGAAATTTAAGCAACACAATAAAATAAATATACTTTATACATTTTTAAAGCAAAATGTACTAAAATTTACTTGCACACATTAAAACAATCCCTGACTTGAAAAAATATATTTTAATACATATTTTAATAAATGAAATCAAATAATTGATTACTTACTAATTGCTTTAAAAAATCACAGAAATATAACAGGAATTCAATATACTTTTAGTCCTATACAGTACTTATTTATATAATTTTCAACCCAGGATTATATACTTTAAAACTACACAAATTATTTAGAGACGGGACTCACAATATTTGCTGTAGTGCCTGAAATGCAAACTATTATTTAAGGAAAACATTTCTACGTTTTTAAGCATAGCAATAATGAGAGCTGGACATAAAAGTTATTAGTGAGGCTGTATAAATTATAAACAGATTTTTTAAAATAAAAGAGAAGTTAATAATAATGATGATAGTAATTTTGTTTAAGCTTATAAACACCACATCCATGAATTATACAGAATTCAGCTGACAAAATTCTTGCAGAATTTCCTCAGGTAAGACAATTCTCTTTACCTTCCAATCTCTAATCAAGCCATAATTTATCAGTCCTTTGGCCTGGCTCTCTAAGAGTAAGGTAATCTCACAATTCATCAAGATGGGAAGGAATTCTATTTAATAGAATTGGGATTCTCTCATGTTTCATAATCTTGATTCAGAAAACTCTGAAGGTCCCAGAGGCTTAGAACAAATAATCCTTGTGCTTTTTCTTTTTTTGCCTTTGTTTTGTACTCTCTTCTGTCTTCTTTCTTTTTTTTTGCCCTTTATTTTCCTTTTCTGTAATAAATTTGTTTATAATTTATTTTATTATTCTATTTTGATAAGATTTCAGCTATTTGACAAATGGCCTTCCACAAATGGCAAATATTTTTCATCAGTTTGAGAGGAGTCTTTATTGAAGACTATCTTTGTATACATAATACCTTGTTATTCACCTAGTAGTTGAAAACATTTACCGAACACTTACTAAAGTACGGTTGTAAAAACCTACTCACCTTCAGTTTACAAACTCTGTAGTGGTGTCAGAAGACAGAGGAACCTTCTTCATCAAGGCCACAGAGGCGAGTCCAAAGTTCTCATTATTAGCACGTTAGTCTCCCAGCACAGACCTTACCATTTCCCTTTCCCCACAAAGTTCATGTGATCAGACTGGCCTTCATAGGCATCAGCAAATTAAGAAATGATTGAAGAAGGAAAAGAAGTGGAAACTTTCTGCCTGGTTTCATTAATGTGGTTGTTCCTTCATGACATTTCTAAGTGTGTAACAGTGCTAACTTCATCCTCTTGCTTTTTCGGTAATTGTTGTTTTGTTTCAAACGGGCTTCTACTAGACTTCCTGTAATTTCAGTGGTGAAATTTTAATTGTAGTTCCCCAAATTTCTTTGACATCTATTACACTAACATCTCAACAGTATCCTTTGTAATATACCAGGGAATGAAGACCTTAGTATTGTTAATATCTTTGAAGTTAGAGAGTGGAGGAGATTTTTAATATAATCAAAATCTCTAATTGCTGAAAACCTTTTAGAATAAAAAATAATTTTAAATTAAACATGTTAGCTAAGTATCGGTTTCTAATTTGCTAATTTTTTTCTTAATTGATATTTAGATAACAATAAAATATATTCAGGAAAATATGAGGTGTTGGTTTCATTGTAAAAATTTATGGCTCAAATATATACTTTGGATCTATCAAAAAAAATAAATGGAACAAGTAAAGCATTTTATCATGTGAAAGAAACTTCTGAAAAGAGCCCCCACTTACTTACTCAATATAAGTTAATTGAAGCATGAATAGTCTCAGAATTTGATAGTAGAAAGTAAAGGATGAACGGCTGTGTTAAAGTTACCTATATTTAATTGTGTTATACATTAACTCATTAAAGCATGTGTTTTTTTTCAGCTGTCCTTTATTGCAGAATATTTTAGGAATCCTCTGCTGTAGAAATATGCTAACCTAGTCAGTGCACTAGGCAACCTCAAATAATAATACACCGCAAAATGACAACTTGAATTTTGAAATAAATGCTAAACCATTTTAAATTCTGTAATTTAATAACATGGTATGCAGTTGTCAAATAAACTGCACTTTTCTTTAATGACATACATATACAGTACTTTTCAATTTTCTTTCCTCTGCTCCTGCTATGCTAGTCCTGAGCATAACTATGACTTGCTTTTCAGTTTTGCCTTATTATTTGCCCTGCCAAAATGAGAGGGGTGTGGGGAGGGAGAGGGCACAACCATGTCCCTTCCACACCTAAGGTGAATGTGCTGCCGGTCAAAACAAGTTCCAGAACCTTATATCCAGCTACCTACTCACAGGTCCTCTTGAGAATTTCACAGACATCTTTAATTCAACAAGGACAAAACCTTTCACATCCATTCCCCCCTCCTTTATCCTCATCTCATTCTAAATTTACTCCCTTAGAATTGTACTGCCATCCTTGCTTGATAAGGAAAAAACACTTCCCAATTTGCCTATCCTTCACTCACTCCCACCTGAGATTTAAGAGGAATCTTTAGTAACTTTGTAGGAGACGGTGCACCAAATTTGTGGAACCAGTCACTGGCTCTTGAGGGAGGCTCTGGAAGTGGGACAATCTCCTAGCCAGCATGGAGATGTTTGGCTGCCGGGAGACAAGCCCTCAAGCAGCTGCAGGCATTAATGAGGTAAGACTGGTCACTAGTTGGCAAGCAGATGTTATACATTGGGCATTCGTGGTGCAGCAGGGTGGGAGTTGAGCCCCTGGGGAAAGAGCATGTAGTGATCATTAAGCATGTAGCTCTTGTGCGTGGGCCCCCATACCTGATGTAGAATGCTTCAATAAAAGGCCACGACAGAGGTTGCTCACTCGAGGCTCTCCCTGGAAGATGGGAAGCCCCTCTCTCGCAGGCATTTGTACCTTCAATCCGTGTTCCCAGCTGCCTTTATTTGGGCAGTGATGGGGGTGCCACAGCTGGCACCGACATAATGGCAATGAAGGTGGGATAGAGGACGCGCACCAACAAACTTTGACAATTTTGTATTTTAAATGTTCTCCTAATCTCTTTGTCTCTTCCCTCTCCAAGTGAGTTCCTAAGAGGCCATCTAGGTTTTCCTAACTTATTTTCTGTACCTTTGCCCCAGCCCCCTCTTAAAATTGTGTTTCCCCAAGGGATATCATCTGTAGGATGGGGAGACTTAGGTGTGTATTGACTCACATTAGGGAGAACGTAAGAAAGTAAAGAGCCAACCAAATATATAGTTCAGTTTTCATAGATCATGAGGCAAAAAGGACATGGCAAAGCTCCTTCAAATACTGCCCATCCTTTGTGTCTGGGGTGGGTGGTCCAAGTCAGCAGCATTTGGTTTGCCCCGTGGCTCTCAGCTGGGAAACTTACGTGGAGGTAAAACCACACACACAAAGGACGGCTGCAAAGGGATTTCATGGAACTTTTCACAATCTTCCCAATTATGTATTTGTCTTGGAGACATCTGGGAGAGCCCAGGCTTAACCACATGGCTACTAGCCTGACACATGGTGGGCAGAGAAAAAAACAAGGATGGAGGGTAATGCCCGTGGTCCTCGGAGCTATCTCTGAGGGCAATTCCCAGGTACTGTACAAATGGGCTTAGCAGGCAGATTTGATGTCTGGGCTGCTTACAGATTCATGAGATTTAGTACAGTGTTTGTCATGCAATAAGCTCTCAATAAACAAACTTTGCTGTTATTAATAATGATAACACTATCTTAAAACCCGTGATGGCTTTACCATTGACCAGAAAATAATTGTTAAATGCCCAACCTAACCTATAAGGATTTTTGTGATGTGGTTTCTGTTCCGTCCCTTCCCCACATACGGTGGTTCTGCTTTGCTCATTATGACAAGAGATGACGTTACAACCAGACCAGGTTCCAGGTTGGAACACTCCTGTTATCCGTGCATGGATATTACTTATTCCTCATGAATCCACCTACACCTCAGCTTATCAGTGAACTCTTTCACTCGTTCTTATCAAAAATAGGTCCTACCTGTTTAGTTGTTGTTGTTTGTTTGTTTGTTTTTACCATTGTGCCTTATTTTATTCCTTCTTGGTTTTCACAACAACAATTACCATTACTTTATCAAAGAGCTTGTCTCTTGGTTTGCCTGTCTCTTCTTCTGGGTTTTAGGCTTCATGGGAGCAGGGATCACATACATCTTACAGTCTTTATGTTCCCAAAGACTATAACAATGACAAATATAGGATGGTGATAACTAAATATTTCTGGATTGTAATGAAGAAAACAAAATTGACTTACATGTGCCTAAATGAATCACATCGCCTATGTCAGCATCTATAAGGAAAAAAAAATCAGATCTTATCTCAAAATTGATTTCATTACTTTTGTCATGTGTTAAAGAGCATTCAAAAATCAAATAGACATGTACTTTAAGTTCATATGAGTAAAATCATAGCTGAGAAGCAATAATAACACAATGTCTTCCTTTTCTATGGTTTCTAAATAATTCATCATTTACAAGAGGCATTGTTAGGTTTCCAGTTTTTAAAATGCACTGATACATTAATTTAATGAATTTTTTGCATGAACAGGGATAAACAGAACTATTTACTTTAAAAATATTACTCAGACGAGATCGGGCGCGTTCAGGGTGGTATGTAAGGGCTTAATAACCAGAATACACAGAGAACTCCAATGTATTTGCAAGAAAAGAACAAGAGAGCCCATCTCAGGATGGGCAAAAGATCTGAAAAGAAACTTCTCTAAAGAAGACAGGCACACAGCCTTCAGATACATGAAGAAATGCTCATATCCTTAATCATCAGAGAAATGCAAATCAAAACCACCTTGAGATATCACCTAACGCCGGTGAGATTAGCCCACATGATGAAATCCCAAAATCAGAGATGCTGGCGTGGATGTGGAGAAAAGGGAACACTTCTACATTGCTGGGGGGAATGCAAACTAGTTCATCCGTTTTGGAAAGATGTTTGGAAAATACTCAGAGATCTAAAAATAGACTTGCCATTTGACCCTATAATTCCTCTGCTTGGTATATACCCAGAAGACCAAAAAACACATTACAACAAAGATATATGTACCAGAGTGTTTATTGCAGCCCAATTCATAATCGCTTGGTCATGGAAGAAGCCCAAGAGCCCATCGACACACGAATGGCTTAATAAACTGTGGTACATGTATACCTTGGAATATTACGCAGCCTTAAAGAAAGATGGTGACTTTTCCTCTTTCATATTTACATGGATGGAGGTGGATCAGGTTCTCTTTAGCAAAGTGTCTCTAGAATGGAAGAAAAAGTATCCAATGTATACATCCCTATTATGAGGCAAATTTATATCTTTCAAGTGTAGGCTACAGCCCACTTTTTGTTGTTTTTTAGAAACAGAGTCTCACTTTGTTGCCCTGG